>JABUQX010060156.1:0-27500 GCA_015478945.1 Trachelipus rathkii | reverse complement strand
TATTAGTAGAAACATTGAGATGTGGCGCTCGCTAGTAATTTATATTTGGGAATGTAGATGTAAAGATAAAAAGACATCTAAACGTTGTGTGGAATCCTCAACACTTCAAATATAATCATTTTTTAAGAAGAAAACGAACAGAAATTAATCATGTAAAACAATAAGACCCAAAAGTATAGTTAGGGCTAGATGCATGAAAACATAAATGTGTGACGTGCTAGAAAATACGTTAAATGAAATTGGAAATAAACATATATCTAAGAGAGCCTTTGAAGCGTTTTTTAAGTGAAGATAATGGGAGACTCAGAGAAGAGCACAATTATGAATTTAACTTAACAAAAAAGAAACGAAAAGATACTAAGAAAGATAACACTCATCATAGCAGGGAGTAGCCAAATGGTCGACAGAGAAAATTGGTAGATATCGAACATTAAAAAAAAAAATTTCCAGATATTATTAATCTTCTACAGGAAAAAAGAGGCTCAGGTAGAATTATTATACTAGTATAGCTTATAAAAATTGTATTTGTTGGATTCAGTAAGAGACGCTCTACATACAGAATAATTAATAAATAACCAGATTTTTTTTTTTTTATTAGCTTCCTCAATAGAGTGAAACAGACTTAAAAAGTTGCATCCCTTTTTAATCTCGAACAACCAAGAAGAATGTTAATTCAAGTTAATTTCATGTTTATGAGGCGTTGAATGGCTCGGAATAATTATACGAAAACTCCACACTTAACAGTTGAAGGTTATTAAAAGATCACCAGACAAATATAGTGACTTATTATATAACTAATATTATAAAAATATGTGAAGAAGAATAAGAATATACTGTCATAATACCCAATTAATAAGTATTACTAAGGCAATGATTAGAAAATAGGAATTACTATTTATATACAAAATTTAATTTTTATCAATACTCTATGATATATTATTAATTAGATCTAATAATAAATCTATTAGTGGGTGTGTGGGTGATAACACTCATATTATATATTATTAATATTCATTTTATTATTATCATATTAATTATTATTAATTATTAATTATTGAATTATTAGTAGTAGTAGTAGTAAGTGAGATATGGTCAGTGTAAGTAGTAGTAGTAGTAGTTGTGGTGGTGGATGATACTTGTAACCTACCGTATCCTAAAAGTTTTCATATAGGAAATGATGGATTCTTGGTATATTTAATTCCAGATACTGATTGAATTTTTTTTTCTGAATAAACAGGAATTGAGATTAATCAATTTTGTGCCATAGTTTAGCTGGTAGAACATTCAAATTCATAATATATTATGAAATTCATATTTGCAGCGCTATTTTATTAGTTTTTCTTTGGTATATATAAGGAACAGATGACATTGCAAAGCTCTCTCGAATCCGGTAAAAAAGGATTGGCCACAATCACTACAGCGGTGCAGCAAATGACTCATCTTATTAACTATATACAGACTCTTCCGAGGCGTTCGGCACGCTATGTAACATTATGGTTAGTAAAATTGATTTCATAATTTTTTAATATATAGCGACTACAGAATCATAAAAAAAAAATATCAGATAAACAAGTAAAAAAAAAAATGTAATAAAACTTTATTTAAAATCTTTTTGTAACTTTATTACAGTGTGCAAATATCATTTTCATCTATGTTAAGTGGCCATATTTGGCAACTTGAATTCATTTGCAGAATTTTATTCCTTAAGTCTACGAAATAGTTTATATATTTATATAGAAAATACATGGTATTTTAGATTGATTCTTTTTCTCTTATTAAAACATAGAATATCAAAAACTAATATATAATTAGCTTTTAATTATGAAATAACGAAAAAAAAAACCTGAAGTAAATTTCAAAAGGAAAAAAAAATCTTAAATTAGAAAGATTAAAGAAATAAAAACATCAAACTTTGTTCTTATTCTTGGTCACCAGATTGCTTGTGTTTCTCCCGCAAAATACAACCTCAGTGAAACTCTCAACACACTCCGCTATGCCTCACGAGCCAAAAGGATCAGGACTAAACCGATTATTATAATGGTGAGGAGCTTACTAGCATTTTTAAAAGTTATCTCAATTTATTTATTTATTTATTTATTTATTTATTTATTTATTTTTTATTTATTTATTTATAATATATTTTTTTTTGCAAAGGATCCAAAAGAAAAAGCAATTTTATCTCTGCAACGTGAAGTTAATCAACTGCAAGAAGAAAACCATCATTTACGGATGTTGTTGGATCTTGGTTCGGTAACTACGCCTCCTGGAATGAATACTCTCGTCGCTGGACTCCATCAGAAAGATGACACTACAAACTCTGCATCAGCAGCGAGAACAGCAGCTTTAGCATTGGCTGCTACAGTAGGCAATTCAGGGTCTGATGGTAAGTTGATACATGTACCTTTTATTTATAAGTATTTAAGTATTTTATCTGTGCATTATTTCTATTTCCACTATTTCCCTTTAGCTCTTCGTAAGGGCATGCATGAATCACGACGTCCTTCGTTCCGCATTGATGACGAAAAACTGAAAGCCCTCGACCCTCAAGAGCTCGTATCATTAGTTAAGAGATACATGGTTGAACACGATAATGTTCGAAAAGAAAATAAGGAACTTCAGGTGCGATGTAGAATTAATTTTTTTAAAATAGTTTGAAGTAGATTCTGAAAGTATGTTTGCATCCTTACTTATTTTCATATTTCTTCTTTTCAGTTGGTGACCGCTGCTTTGGTTCACGATCAAGAAATGATGGCTAAAGAGAATGAAAGACTTATCAATAAACTCGAAAATATAAAAAGGTTTATTGTGCTATGCAAATTTTAGTTTATAGTGTTTATTTTGTTGTTTAGTATAAAAAAAATTTAGATATATTTTCCTAATGTTCTCAATCCATATTAATTATTTCTTCAGCGGAAGCTCTCGTTCTCCTCTTGGTTCTGCTCGTTTCAATCAGACAAGAATATCCTTAAATACAGGAAGTCCTCAAAGTCAAAGCCATCCTGACCCCCCAATTAATTTCCAGCAAAGAACGTCCGCATCTCGTGCTGGAGATTCCCAATTGTGGGTAAACCCAAATCACGGCAGCGAATCTCCTGCTTTTAGGAAAAGGGTAAATGGAACTCTTCCTCTTTTTTTTAAATATAAATAATTTAAATTTAAAAAATATTTAAATTACTTAGAGTTCTTTTTATTTAATTTCTCTTATAGAGCAAAGAAGAAAGAGGAAGAGTTCCGGACTCAATTAATAAAGAAATGGAAAAGAGAAGGATCGGGAGGAGGTAAAACATTTCATTAAATTATTTTTTATTTGATTTTTTATTTTATTTTTTTATATTGGAGGGTTGGGCAAAGCACTTTACTCCATCTAAATTTCAATCGATAAAGATTTCAACGATTCATAAAATCAAACGAGAAAGAATAATTTCTCATAAATTGCAATAAAAATAAATATGAAATTTGAATGATTTTAATTATTATTTATGAATTTAATGATTTAAAAATATTAAGAAAAAAGAAAATTTACTAAAAATACTTTTTGATATTTTTAGAAATTTCTTGAAATTTTTTTTAGAATAATAATAATAAAGATTTTCTGAAGAAAAAATGTTGGTCAAAATATGTCATCAAATAAGCAAGGTTAATCTTATTCATGTATTTTAATTACTAGCATTAAAAAAAAATTTAATAGATAAAAAATAAATAGAATAAATTACTATTTCCGTTTAAATAGTAAAAAAAATAATTTTCACTTTGAAAAATGTTCAGAAGATAAATAAATTTATTCTCAAAGTTCTTGATACAAGAATCAAATACTTGAAGAATAATTTCAAGAGTTTTAAGAACATTTTTTAGTCTTCTTTAATGATTCACGAGAATATGAGTGGCAAAAGGAAGGAAGAGAGAAGTAATAATAGAAGGTATTTGATAGTGAGTTGCTTTTATTCGATATCTAAGCAAAGTATATCTTGACTACACAAGTCTTTATTAGCACAACGATAGACCTGTCTGTTGTAATGGAAAGTAATATTTAGAAAATTGCAAGAATTTTATTGCTCTGCTATCTAGAAGTGAATGCTTTTAATTTTTATTATTATTTGAGTAGTTTAATGATATATATTCGCATGTGAATTGTAGTTGACGAAGGCTTTGCTTTGACTCTAAGTAGGAATGACCTTTACTCAAATTTTTTGACTTATCTTTTGTAACAATTGTTTTTGTGTAGCTTGTCTTTCTTTCTGATATATATGGGGGACTAAACCGAATAGGGATAAGTATATCTCAATATATATATATATTATTATATACTTTATATTTAATACATTATATATTATAGTATATTTATAATATATATATATATAGTCTATTATATTATATTCATATATATAATATATATATATATATTATGGGTAGATGTCAATCATGTGTGATTAAACCTGAATAAATGTCCAAAAGTTAAAATTTATCCAGAGAAGCTGAATGCTGTTAAACATAATGAAAAATTACTTGCATAAAACTAATAAGCTTATTAAAGTACTATTTAGAACTATTTAAATATTCTATAAGTTTTTTTAAATTTAAAATAAAAATTTAAATGTCCTAAATTCAGAATAAATTACCTCGTTAAACATATTATTATTATTTTTTTTTGTAATTTGCTTAGCACTTTTTAGCACCTAAAAGTTTATTTTAAACTTCAAAAATTTTGCTTTTAAGAAAATTTAATTTTCATTTTTTGAATACTTTAAAACTCCTTTAGTAAAGATCTAAATTTAACCTAACATTAAGTTCTAAGAACTAAATGATAAATATACAACAAAGCCAAAAAAACTTCAGGAAGAAACCAGGGCAGCCACCTAGGTCAAAATCTCTTCCAAGAACGATGAAGCCTGGAGGAGGAGGTTCTGAACGTCGAAGGCGTAATCAATCCAAAACTGAAGAACAGAATTAATGATACCTAACAATAATATTAAATATCATTTAAAATAATTCTTAGATGGGCTTTACGTCTCTCACAGGTAGAAACATGTTTTGCAAGATAATTGTTGCTTAGTTTGGACAAACTCGCGTTTTGATGTTGTCTTGCCTAGGTCCCAAAAACATAGCTGTAAACTGTCTTACGTATGTTTCTTCATCAATTTATCTCTCTTTCCACATATATTCTACCTTTCCATATCATCTATCTACTTTACTCTTCATCTTTTTCTTTCTAATGTATATCTCCTTCTCTCATTCTACCTAAATATATATATCTCTACCTAACATCTAGACCATTAGCCATAAGATAAGTATTATCTTTGTCAATCAATTAGTATTTAACTATAGCTTGTAATCTACATTTCTTTAAACTCAGCTTGTAGTTAAAATTAATAATTATTTAGATAATACATTGTATATTAATATATATTAATAAGTTAACTAATAAACTATATTTACTCTATATAAGGTAGATTTTTTATGTAATTAACTACGTTTGGTCAATTCATCTTTTTCTCTTTCTCATTTTTCCTCTCTCTCTACTCTCTATCTGCAGGGCTAATTGCTACCTCACTTTCTTGTCTGCTTCATTTCTTGCTTGTAAATACTTCTCTCTCTCTTCTTACTCTCTCTGCTCTCTCTCTTCCTCTCTCTTCTTCTCACTCAATGCGATTATCTCCAATATTGATCGGCTTATTAAACCTTTGAGGTATATGAAAGAGTGGTGCGCTTTCTTACTGTATAACATTGATACTCTTAGCACAAAACAATATATACAAGCCATATCGTAACATGCTTTTATTATGTGTGTACTTTTGGTTAATAGATCTCCATCTCAATTATGGATAAGGCAAGTCGTTAATAAATTAAATGTGTTTTCCTCTCGCGACTACCCCTTCATTGATTTCGATAGTTGTGTGCCGAGAGAAGATTTTTTTTGTGTGAGGCTTAAATGTCTTTTTTTACTTTACTTTAAGCTAGTTGACAAGTGGCCGTTTTGTGTTAAAGCCCAATAGAAGCTCCGCAAACAATACTACGACACTCGTTGCAAAATGCGTGTATTTTTATATTCATTATAATATTTCGAGACTATATTGTGATCTATATAAATATGATGATTATCCACTAGTAACTGATATTGTTGAGACTCGGAGATTTTTTGTGATTCGTGGTTCTATATGTAGTAAAACTGTTTGGTTGTTAAAGTATTAGCTTATGGTTTATTATTGATTCAATGCTCTAGACTAAATGAGTTAATATACATGACTCATATAAATAGCTGAAGTTTATAAAAATGAATTACAATTTTTCCTTTAACAATTCACAAACGATATTCAGGTATTCACTTTTCATTTATTGTTTATTATTTACTTATTTATTTCTTTGATTTTTTTATTTAGTTAGTTATTTACTATTGGGTATAACGTAATATGTTTTGGTTTCTGATATTCAATGTCAACTTATTTCGTATACAATATGTTCTTTACTATACTTATAATACGAATTATTATCGTTAATATTATTAATTTTATAAATGTTATAGATGCTATTGCAATCGGCTTCATTATAAAAAAGATAAAGATGTATTTGAAATTAGTATAGCTAATTTAACGATAGACTTTATTATTTATCAAAGGTTTCAATGTGTTTATTAGAATACGTATTTGTATATATAATGAAATATGATACCTAATTAAACGTAGAAAAGGATAGAGTTAACTAAGTAGTTTATATGGGGGAAGTGAATGGGAACACCTTATATTAATACAATTACAAGAATAAATTGGCTGTGTAAGTCAGAAAGATCTTAATTAAAAAGTTATAAAGGATAATATTAAAAGGACACTACAACAACCGTGGGTATTGAAAATTATTGATATTTAAGCGGAATTAAGGGATATTGTTTTTACATAATTAACTCTCGAATAAAAACTCAATGGATTTCCTTGTGAAAAAATTTTTATAAGTACCAAATATATTCTAACTTAAAAATTATAAATGAATACTATATAGTAATATATATATAGGTACTCATAGATAAGATAGATTTATATTATAATCTAGGAGCTTCTTATTTCATTTGAATACAAATATACCGTAATATTTCCTCATTATTTTTGTTTCTTGCTTAGTGTCATTGCTTGATTCCAAGAGAAAATTCGTAGCTTGAGTTAGAAACATTGGTTGAAATTGTTCCTTTTGAATATTCCATAGCTATTTGTCAATACTTTTCCAATGTAAGGAACTCTCAGATTTTTATATTCTGAAGGGACTTGGAATTTGTATCTTTTTTAAGGGGGAGTGTTTTTTTCTGTTTGTTTTTATTTGAGAATAGTCAGCTATTTGTTATGCTTCAAAGAATGAATATGAAGTTTTTTGAGTGAATTGGCTTTTAGTTTGAGGGTTACTTTCTGTATCTTGCTCAAAAGAGAAAGTAAGAGGCGTGCAAATAAGTACGAGCTCTTTGATGCTCTCTCTCCTCTCTCCACTAATGCCGCGTGTTTCTTAGAGTCCCTTCATTTCTCTGATAGTAACCTGACGAACAAGATATTTACATTATTTATCCATTAGATCTTCTTATCTCTGTGTTGCTCTCATCAGCGAGACATAGTTCCGTCGTAATATAGAATAACTCTCTTCCGTGAATAGGAAATGTGCGAGATATCAAAAAACTAATTTGCGCTGCTCACGCAAGGAAAAATGTAATATATCGCTCTTAAGTGTACCCTCTCTAGGAGAACGCAAGATAGTGTGGCAGTGCTGGATTGGTCCCCCTCTCGTATTTTATATGAAAGAGACAAGACAAGGAAAGGATCGAGTGTTGTTGTACTTTTGGGAGTTCTTTTATTTTCTTTCTATTCTTCTCCTTTTTTATGCTCAAGGCTTTTCTATCAACATAAGCACTCTACTACTGGCGTTTCCTCTCTCCTTCTCACACTCACAACAACCCTCCACTGGTTCGCATCTTTCTCTTACAAGTGTTGCAGAAATTTAGGCAGCCGATTTAGCAGAATATAGTGCCTTTAGGCTCTATTATTTAAATGAATTATCCTTATTATATTTATCAAGGCAGGGTCGTTCAGGTTGTAGTCCAGGTTTATTAATTTAAGCAAATATCGACTCGCGAGTTGATCTCTTAATATTAAGAATATAGATGTAGATAAGTTAATAATAATTAATTTGACTGAAAATCTCTTGTAAAAATCTCGTCTCGATACTTTATTTCTAATCAACTATATGTTCGATTTGCAAACCTTTTTCGCTACTAGTGACCAAGCAAAAAAATGTAGAATTTGTACTCTTTCTTATAAGTGACTCACTTTCTGATTTGCGCATGAGTTTAAGAACAGGATGTATAGTTGATTTTTGTTAATAGATTCAGTTTATGCGAGGGATCTATTCACATGATGAATCATTTTGATTTAAGAAAAGATGTGAGAGACCCAAAAATGTCATCACATGACCTCGGCAAAACGGTTGGTATACAAACTAATAATCTTAATTAAAAAATGTATATCCAGCCCAGATATACATGCTCGGGAAAATTAAATATTAATATGGCAGAAATAATATAAAAGATATAAATATTTTTAAAAAAGAAAAAAAAAGAAAAAAGATATAAATTGAAAAATATTGTTCAATGAACGATAGTGATATGTAGTTTATTATTTACTCGTGTCAATGGGTGGAAGAATTTTTTATTTAAGCTCATTTGTTTGTTTACCCAGAGTTTTGTCGTGGTTTACGGGGAAAAGGATAAAAAAAAATCTTCTTGCAATTTTTTTTAATATTTTCAATGTAAAACGCAGTGTCTCACAACACTGAAAAATTGAAGATAGAATAGAAATATGAAAATGTGATGAGTTTTTTGAAAAATTGAACATCGGCAAGAGCCAGAAAATTAATAGTGAGAGCAAAAGCATCATTCAGTCTCATTTATGTTCATCAAAATTTGCGTCGGCCTGTGTAATCATAACCTGCGTTTATTGACAAATTTTTCTGTAAATATACACTAATGAAATGTATGAAAGACTACAAATCAGACGAATCTAAAAAAGCTTAACGTGTTTGTAAGTGATTAGAGAATGAACAAAGGGTATACTATGTTTTTTTTCCTCCTTAAAGAGTTTAGACTACATATTAATCCTCTTTTCCACTTCTCGTGATCACAATCAGTCTCTGGTTTCCGTCTCTTTCGACATACAAAATGCTCTCCTGCCGTACTCTCTCATCTCGTTCTCGTTTCTCTCGTCTCTCTCTCTCTCTCTCCTCTCTCTCTCTTCTCAGTCATTCCTTATTCCTCTAATAAACTGAGAAATTTCACTTCTTACAACTTTTAATTTTATATTGATACTTGTGATATCTGGACCTTTGTTCACAAACTATTATAGAATTAAACATCAGATTATATAAGAGTTATGATTGTATTTTCAACATATAGATTCAAATATTACGCTATACTTAACTAACATCAAAGTGATATATATATATATATACCTAACTAGATAATATTAATATATATATATTATTTACTATATTATATATTATATATATATATATATTATAGTATATATATATTTAGATATTATATATATTAACTAATATAATGATATTTATATTATATATTATATTATTATATTATATATATATATATATATATTTAATATATATAAATTATATATTATATATATTATATATATTATATATTATATAATATATATATAATATATATATATATTATAATATATAGTATTATTATATATATTAGTATATTATATTTAAGTTATAAGCAAAAGAATATTTAAAGCAAGATATTTTAGGGTATGATCGTATTTAAAAATTTTTAGAATACCAATGGAATTATAAAAATTAATCTCTCAGAATGAATTTTACGCGAGCACACTTAAACTACCATATACATTTATACTCTGAGTCAACAAACTTGCATACCTATAAATCAAAAGACATGAGGTTGCGGTTTGGAGATTTGGCTACTCATCTACGCTCCTTCAGGTCACATCAAAACGACACAACACACCAACACTACAGTTAACAGACACACCAACACTACTGTCATCAACCACATTACAATTCATGCTTCACAAGAACTGAGCTATCGTAGCATGATAAAAGGAATATAGTGGATGCGATGCTCCGCACAGATACAAGCAAGATGCAGGTTAGAGAGAGAATAGGAGGAGAAGCAGGAAAGATGGATGTCTATTTGAATTTTCAAGACACGCGCGAAACAGTGAGTGGAAAGAATTGTTTCCTGTACCAAGTATGACGGAAACTTTGTTCGAGTATAAAACGGAGGAGGAGAGAGTTATAGTACGTGTTGCGTACTAATCTCTAACGTGAATTTAATTCGACCAAATGTTAACTCAATAATCTTAGAGGTTTCGCAATCTTACCTTTTGCCTTCACCTACGAGACTCTATTTTTTCTTTTTAATATGTATGCTTCTGTGACTCTTCTAACGTGACGTGTGTTGTGAGTGCAACATTTTGTTTCACTTATCCTTAATTTCCACTCTAAGTATATCAAAATAATCTTCATACTACTCTCATCTCTCTCCTTACTTTTACTATCTATTTTACTTCTTTACTCTATATCTATTTACTTACTCTTTCATCTTATTACTATAAATTATATATCATCTCTGCTGTACTCACGTTCTCTTCTCTACTCTCTACTCTACTCTCTCTTCTCTCTCTCTCTCTCTTCGTCTTCTCTCTCTCTCTTCTAATATATCTCTCTATCTTATATTAATATTTCAAATAATCTTTTTTATTGTAAGTGTCGTTTTCAAGGCTCTAAATATTTATTATTTTATATATTATTATATATTTTATTTAATTATTATTATTTATTAATTATTATTTAATTATTATTATATTATTAATTTTATATATTATTATTATTATTATTTATTATTATATTATTAATTATTAATTAGTATATTATAATTTATTTTCTTATTTATACATTTAATATAATTATATTATTATTAATTAGTATTTTATTAATATTATAATTAATATATGAATTATAATTATTAAATAATAATTTATAATTTTATATATATAGATATTAATATATAAATAATATAAATTAAATAATAATAATAATAAATAATAATAATTAATAATACTGATAATAGTTGTCTTGGATAGGAGGAAGATAATTATATACTGATTATGTACTTGGTTAAAATGTTACTACGGCTATATAAATATTGTTATTAGTTACTTTATTATAGTCTAATAATTAATAAAGTTTAGAGAACTTTACAAGAAGAAAGTGGAAATGAGATAAAAGATTGAGGAAGAAAGGCTAGACGTAAGAGAAGTCATTTTCATAATTTTTCTCAAATTTTATTATTATATTTGAATTACAGTACAGGATAAATTTTTCTTTATGATTCTTTAATATATATTATATAGATGATAGTATAATATATATATATATATATTATTTAATATATATATATATATATTAACTATTAAATATAATTATATATATATATATATAATATATGATATATATATTATTCATATATATATATATTATATATATATAAGATATATATAGATATATAGATATTATTTAATATTAATAGTATTATATTATATTATTAAGATATTATGATAGAAATTTAGATTATATATTAGATTATATATATTAATATTAAAATATGAAACAATAATAGATGACTAATAAATATTTACACCTCCATTATATAATCATGGTTATATTATATAATTGTAGTATTTATCCTATTAGTCAAAAGCTAATTCTAGCTCTGGATCTAAAATTTGGGGAATTTATATTAGTATGCCAATATAAATACAATCATAATATTATTAAAAAGTACTCATAATAATAAAAAATAAGCTCCCCAAGATATATTATTATTATATATATAATATATTATATAATTATATATATATATATATTATAAATAATAAATTATAGTAATAATAGTTATTAATGATGTCACAGGAGAATTATTATACTCTCTCGTATTCAGTACAGGAATACGAATACGCTTGTGATATCCGCTCAGTTTCGCTTGAAGTCTATATGATATCAGCAGCGTGAGAGCTTTATCCATATAATGCCATATACTTAACTTTCCCATAAAAATAATAAGTTTTCTTTGAGTAGATTTTATTTATATATAGAAGATAAAGTACTCAAATGCATTCCGTGAGTTCTACGAATATACTCTACTATTAATTTGTTTTAACTTGAGGATATTTTTAGTTGATTGCATTCGCGAAGGAATTTGAAGAAAGCCGCGAAAGGTTAAGATGAGTAAATAAGGGGAAATCTGTCATTATAGAATAATGAATAGTAGATGGTGCTTTCTGTATACTTTGAATGTAAGTTTTAGGTGTGAGAGGAGTGTGGAAATAAGTATGTGTTTATCTGACATTTCACACATATAATTATATACAGTAATTCTGAATTAGTGGTATAGTGTGAAATGTGTGTGAGTGTTTGATGGTTAGCCAAGAAGGTAATATGGTTTATTGTAGATAGAGGTTAATTATATATATAAGGAGGATGGATAATGGTGATAGAATAGTGAAAATAAAGTATTGGTAGATAATAGAATTATGGTTAAATCTTAAGGTTTAATAGATGATAATTTATGGTTGTATGAAATGATCTCATAAATACGGTAAGTGACTGTAGATTTGTCGTAAATTGTTTAGGATTTGGAAAGTGTGTAATAAAGTGTTATAAGGAGGGTGATTATAGTTCCAAGAGTGGTAATTGTGAGGATGAGCTAGTAATTACCTTTATACTATATATATAAGAGGATATACGGAGAAGATAAGAGGGAAACAGGTTAGAATTATTTAGTAGTACTGGATAAGTTTACTGGTGGTTGTAGGGGTACCGGTTATTATGCTTATATTGATATTTATTTGAGGTTCCGAAGAGTGCGTATCTGTAGTGACTGAGGATATTAGATTAGTGAAGAAAAGGGTGTGCGATGTTAGGTGAAGTTAGTTAGAGGTGATGTGTGATGGAGCCTATAAATCTTATTTTATATTGATAACAAATGAAGTTTGACGAAAATGAGAAGGTAGTAAAATGAGATGAATTAAATTGTATATTTAGGTTTTTAATGTTATGCCAACAGGTACGATGATTTAGAGTTATTAAATTCAGGGGAAAGCTGATTATGGTAGTGTTTAAGTTGATAATATGGTTGTTTAGATATATATAAGGTGGTTAGGCTTCTGAAAGGGAAATCAAAGTATGTATATTACCGATAGTTTTTGATAGTACTAGTTGTGGTTGTGTTATAGAATTGTGGTAGTACATCATGTTTCTCTCTCATGTTATTCGTGTTGATATATTTTGTTTTAGGATTTAAACATCGGGTGTTCGTTGGATATGAAGGCAAGGTTAGAATGTAGTTTATATTGATACTTCCTTGTATACTGTCGATGGTATTAATTGAGACTCAAGGTTGCCTTTAAATTGGTTTAAATGAAAGAACTATAATCTCTCGCAGAGATTGGGGTGGACCTCAAAATGTTCAGATTCTATAAAGAACGTCGGGAATATTATGGCAATGGATATGTGGAGCTGAAACATCGGCAATATTGTTCAAGGCTGGAGAATTGGTCATGACTCGTATATGTAAATATGGATGCTGAAAGTGGAGCGGAAGAAAACCACGTAAAAATGCATAATTAAGATTTCTGTAGACGGACGAATATTTTGAATAAGCATGTGTATAAGGAGTGTAAAGAAATTTGGTAGATGAGAAAGTATGGACAGAGTGGTCCGAGTAGATAAAAAGGAGAGCGGTTAGAAAGTCATAACGTGAGTGGAGAGCTCTAAAATTTCATTTAAGTTTTAAAAAAGGTTTATTTGGTTGGCCGTTGTAAGTGTACCTAATCCTCAGTGTGAGGTCCGATTGATTGGATATGGATCGCTTTTAAACGTTGCGGTGTTCATGCGCTTTATATTTAAGAGACAGACGGGTTGGCAGGAGTTAATAATATATTTATGTTTTTTTAACGAGCACGTGCACTCTAGATTAGTGGGTGGTTATGGTGATAGAAGGAGACCGCATGCCTAGAAAAAAATGTTTTGTGAGTAGGAAAGTTGGATGCAGAAGGTGCTGGTGTCTCTTGAACTTGTTGTAGTGAATAGCAAAGGACTAATCTTTAAGTTATTGATAGTCTTATAGGTATACTCTTTACATAAGGTATTGTTGTTTACCTGTTGTATATTGTATATAGGTATTAGACTTAATGGTCTGGAATAAGATAAGTATAGATCTATTAAAATAGAATTTACAATTAGTGATTCTAAGTACTATATTTATGGGACAATCTTTAGGGGTTAGTGGTAGGAGTGATTTAGAAGAAAGAATAGATAAAGTGAGGATAATGAACTGATCTAGATTATTTTTAGGCATAGATGCGTGAGTTCTATTAACAGTGTTGTGTTAGAAAAAATATAAAGGCAAAACGTAAATGCAGAGAATATCATTTAAAGTGATATAACAGTTGAGTATGGTCTATTAGGTATCATGTGGAAAAGGATTAGAGTGTAGTTTCGGTTTGGTGAAGCGGATTGATATAGGTAGTGGTTGTGTTCTGGGATAACGACGGCGTGGAGACTCGTAATGAGAAAGTGGTATTGTGAATAGTCAGGTAAACGAATGTCTGATAAGTGAAGAGAAATGTGAGTTATGGCAGAGGTCGAGTATAATATAAGTAAAGGGTGCACTATAGAGAACGAATTGGCTAGGGTAATATAGTTTTGTATTATGGTGAGGCTATAATGAGTTGTGGCCACCTTGGGCCGGGGTAATGATACTACTTATAACTATTTGACGAGATTTAATCAGTTAAGTGAGGGTTCTCGTCTCAGTACTCTATAATATATAGGTCATGATGCTCATTAGTATTAGGTATTTGCTCGGTCTGTGTACGAGCATTTCTCACTATAATTATAATCGATTATCATGAAGGTGGCTCATATAATAGGTTAATGGACTGGGTATTTGTCTTTTCGAACGTTTGTCTAATGTTTAATCCTACTTAGTATTTTCTTTTCCGTAATTTGCTTTGTATACAGCTCCTTTACTCCCAACTTCTTGGTACTGCAAAGATAAGGTGTAAGAAGAAAGATAATAAGAAAGAATATTATAATTTATTTTATATAGATATATTATATCTATATATTATACGTATATATATATATATATTTAATATACTATATATTATTAATATTATTATATATATATTAATATATATATTATTTATATTAATATTAATATATATTATAATATTATTATCATATATATATTAATATAATATATGATATAATATATATTTAATAATATATATATATATTAGGCCCTATATAGTTTTTTTTAACAGTTTTAAAAAAATCGTTTTAACAAATAGTATATTATTTTTACGTGCATCATCATTTTTTTTTATAATACATTTTATTTTTTATGTTCGATTATGATAATTGTAACGATAAGAACAGCTAAATCTCAATCTTCAAATTTAGAAGTGAATTTAAATAGCATAGATAGTCTTGAAGATGATATTGTGTGATATATAGTTTTATCGAGCAAGGTTATTGTAACAGATGCATCATATTCATTAGTAGTGAGAGATTCGTAATGTGGTGATCGAGTGTTGTAAGAAAACTAAGTGTTTAAAATTTTATCACAAATCATGAAGAAATTAAGATAAAGAAATTGAAAGGTTTAAGACTACAAGTTATATAATATAGTTAAATACAATGATTTTTAATTGTATATTATGGATACAAACGTCAAGGACATATAACTCTTATTCTTACATCTTTCGCAGCGAATGTTTTTTACCAACATTAATAAAATAAATTAAAAATAATTATAAAAAATAAAATTAAAAAAATACCTGTATATAAATAGTTTAAATTAAAAAAATAAAATAAATTGATAAGATGGTTTAAATAATAATGTTTAAAACAAAGTGCTCAATATATTTACTTATTAACATTTAAGATGTTTAATTAATTATATTAAATCATTAGAAAAAATATAAACTCAATTCACCATATCTTTTAATATATTTATTCTATATTTAAGTTTCTATAAAGTATATAATAATAATTAAATAATATTAATAATAATATTAATATAAATAATAAATAATAATAATAATAATTAAATAGATAAGATTATAATTAATAATATAATGATTATTGTAAAAATCAGAATAATAATTACAATAAAGCTATATAATAACTATATAAATATTTCCTTTTTCCTATTCAATATTTTGTGAAATTGCTGCGATAATTACTAATAATCTCAATAAAAATATTCTCTCTGGATATTTTATTTAATATACCGCCTCCATAACTATAAGATGCAGTATCTATTATCGTACGCTAGTAGTATTTGTCTTGGTATTGTCTTTGAGTTTTCAAATCAGTTATTAATTTTTGGGTTGATGAAATATAGGTGTTCGTGTATGTGTAAGAAGAGCTACTTGCTATTTATTATAAATTGACACCATGCTCTTTCTAGTTATACTGTGAATTTCGATAAATGGCTAGATGTTAGGGATGAATTAATATAAGTAATTTGGCATTATAAATTTGTTTTCTCAAACTATACAATATAAAACTGTCATGTTCTGAACCCACGAATTGCTAAGTAGGGGACTATTTGGTGAGGCAAGATTTAAGGAGGCCAAGACATTATTTGAATAGTTGATTTTTAAGCTTTTCATAAATAGTAATGTGACTCACACTGTCAATATGCTATTAGAATAATCATAATAATAAAATAAATCTCAATTACTTTTACACATATGAGATAAATTAAAACAATGGACCAATTGACACTCAGATAGTGTGAAAACGCAATACTTTGAAATATAGTGGCTTGAAGAATTACTCATTGCGCATCGCCCATAGAGCTCACGCTATCGCACCCATCGCTTACCACATTGTTCTTGCTTAGTCGCGTTCTCATCACCGTAGCCTCACACCCTCTCCTCATCATGTGCAGGCACCCGCAACGTCGGATTGAGATTATAGCGTGAATTTTTATATGTGTTATTAAATGATGAGCCATCACAGGATTGAGGCATGATATTGATCCTAAGCGTAACGTCTTGGTTTGCTTATCTTTTCATAACTATTTAATCTCATTGAGTTTTCAAAATTAAACAGAAGAAAGAAGATAGCAAAGGGTAACTTATAGTAGTCAAACCGAAAGCATACGCTATATTTGTGAGAGCAAGAGTGTGTTGTTAAACTTATATCGTTTTTTACATATCAGTTTTTGTCTCATTTCATCTTATGGTTTATTACATTTTATATACTCGAGACATCTCTCGTTTTGCTTTAATTAAAGTAGTAGCTCGTCTGTTGCTCGTATTCTATAGACTCTCTCTTTTGCGGCAATCTATTCTTACTACTTACTCCATATAAATGTGATTGAGTTACTCTTGATTGTGAAATATGTTGTGCAGCGGTTTTATTTTACGCCATTGAAATATCAAGCTTGGTAAATTCCTTCTAAGCGCGTGTTTAGAACTCAAAGCTGATCAGCGGTATTATATTACCAAGTGTGCTTCTCAAAATATGTGAAAAATCACTGGAAATCTTATTTGCATTACAAGTCATAGGTGTAATCATATCATTTGAATTATAGTGACTGAGTAAGTGATAATTTCGTGTAATGATAAGGTAAGTTTTCTCATTTTAAAGGAAACCTGAACACACTGATTTGTGAGTATCTGAGCGATGATATATATGATTAAAGATTGTGAAGAAATTTACTATATTTTTTATCTACTCTATTGGATTCTCGGTGTATAATACCATCACGATTAAAATGAGTATATTACTATAACTATGATCAGTCGCTTTTTTATTATGTTGAATAGTAAGATCATGGTTATTTCGTGATAGGCCTCGAGCTATATTCCTCTACAGTGATATTTATAATACTATAAAGTAAAAATCATAAACTTCCTTATTCGAAGTTGTTCTATAAACTATAGTGCTTTAAACCAACGTTTTTTTTGGTGAGGTTTTTAAATCCTCAAGTAATAAACATTGTGTATTTCTTTTTGTTTTAATTGGTTTCTATTATATATATATATTAATATAAGTAAATTAAAATAGTGATCTCTGCTAATGAACGCTGATCATGGCTAATACATTCCTTATATTATATAATAGTATTAGTAAGTAAAATATAATGGGTAGGGATAAAAACTAATATGTAACTCTAGAATTTTAACAAAGTTATATTACATCAAAATAATAACTATAGATAACAAAACAAGTTATAATTTTATGCATAACTTTTATATCTCATTTTTCTAATATTATAGTAATTCATTGTGTTCAACTTCTAATTAGTAAATTAAATGTTGCGCGATGTTTATAAAATGTCATATATTTTGCCTGTAATCTGTATAGCATTAGAACTGCTAATGCTATATACGCAATCATTTCGTAAATCAGTGTTCTGCAAACGGGATGATTTTTACTGTGGTGAGATAGTCATTTCGTTAGTATATTTTATCGCTTACACAATGTAATATGAATAAAAAAATTTGTGTTATTTAAAACTAATTTGGTTTAAGATATGAGGCAAGCCTTTATAGTGTTATAGTACGTATCGGCTACTTGCTGAAGATATAGATTAGTAATTCTTATATCTGTCTCTATCTTTTTATGTAATTTAACATAACATATTATAATATATATTTTATAAAACAATTATCAATAGTAGTATATTAATTTTAATATAATATTATATATTATATTATATAATATATAATATATATATATATATAATTATATATATTATATTATATATTATATATATTATATAATAATATATTAATATTAATAATATCAATTATATATATTACCACTAGCTTCAATTGAGTGCGAAGCAACCTGGGAAGTGATAGGAAAATTATATTAACTCAAACCACACTCATAATAAGCCTCAAGGCCTTAACGCAGAATCTCTAGGTGAAGTGCAGACTGGGATATTTTAAAGAGAGGGAAGTGATTAAATATAATCATAGTAGGAAATTAGAATACTGTTGTCACTTTAGGCACGCTGTTCCACCACCGAATTACAGGGTTGCGAGAGAGAGCAACACGAGACAATTACGGCACGCAACAAGGCACGAGAGCCGAGCAGGATATTGGTGTTTTGCGCGCGGGGTTATCTCACAGCAAGTCGATGCAAGAGTGATAAAGAAATATCAAGAGAGTCAGGCGCACGGCTGGTGTCGACTAGCGGTGGGCGACTCCAGATCGCGCGCGCGGGTGAATGTGGGAGGGGCAACTCTCTTCTGTAGGTCAGTGTCTGTGGGCGATAAGGTGATTGCATCTGGTGCAGGTGGGGAACCTTATAGAACAAGATAGGGTGGTCAGCAATTGATCCTGCTTTGAAGTTTCGCTATATATTATAGATGGGTGTATCAATAGTTTAGTGAGAAGGTAGTTTCGCATGAGTATCGTAAGCTCCGGCTCATGAGGTGCTCATTCTTTTTGCGCCTCTTCTGGACATAGATTTTATCTACGCCTTGGTAGGAAAGTTGGTGGAGTCGGAGCCCGTGTGGTCAGGGGGAGATATCAATAATATGATTAATATCTGACAGCGTATAGTGTCAGGATAGCCGTGTTCTAGTTAAGTCTGCCTGGTATGGAAGTATAGATGGTTTATGTCCTAGTGAGGAACAAATAATTGTCGCGCACGGCGAGCGTGTGGACAGTGACTCCAGGTGGTCTATTTAATGTTGTGCAAGCTGCTCACTTAGGCACAGTGGTGATATTAAGGATTTTACTAGAGAATTCATATTGTTTTATTTGGATATTTTGTGTGGTAGGTTGGCAGAATATCTCGAAAGACATTTCTGTTTATGTTGTTCAACAGGTGAGACGTTAGAGTGTCGGGAAGGGTTGGAGCCGTCTCTGAGATAGTCAGAATGATGGTTGGGAGGTGTTTTGAGGAGAGATGTTAAAGAAGGTTGAGTTTTCAAAATAAATTGAGTTCAGCAAGATGAGGTGCCCCACCGAGAGATTATTCCCATGTTCAGGTCGTGCAGGTACAGAGAATCGGAAAGCGTGAAAATTTAGAGGCCAACTCTAGATGCAAAAGAGGGAGCGATTTGATATAAGGGCGCAGATAGGAGAAGGGAATTATAGGGGTTGTAGTCACTCTCGCAGAGGAGTAGAAGGTTGAACAGATTCGCTACGCCTCGAGCGTATGCCATCGTTTTATGGAGTGGAGATAAGGAGATAAAGTTAAGAGATTGAATTATAGTACAGATACCTTAGTCTAGGAATGTGTACATGTTGGTGGGTTAACAAAGGGAGAGAGGTTCACTCGATTTATACGAGACAGGATCTGATATAGAGTCGTGAATATATATCTCTGAGAAGACCAGTTTGTTTTAGTAAGCTGATTATAGATGGATGACATAATTGAGTAGATTTTTTTGCAGTTTAGATTTTGACTTGTATTGGGAAAGGCCCTGCCGGCTTTAGGGATAGCGTAGTTAGTAGTGTGTATTTGTTCTGAGCGAGTTGTTATGTAAGTAGTCCGTGGTTAAGCACTTTTGAGGTATAATGTGTCTCTCGCTGTCGTGGTCGCTGTAGTTACTCAGTAGTGGGAATCACAGGGATGATTGCTCGTTCGAAGGGCAAAAGAGCCGATAATATGCTCTCTCACGCTATTTTCGTAGATTAAGATATGAGTGTTAGTGATTGTTAGAATCTTGGTCGCATTGGGACGTCGCGCGCGCAAAGCATTGATTGAATTGATTCTGAAAGGAAATGTCGAGTGATGTGTGGTCAATATACAGTGATGAATACATGTCGCGTAAGTATTGTGAGTTAGATAGAGGTTCAGAGAGTGTGAATTATTAGGGAAGAGCGAGAGTGAGAGATAATTAGGTGCGAAAGTTTGCATTATACAGGAAAATCTAGAAGCATGTGGCTTGACCATTTCGCGGAGTTATGCTGCTTTGGTCCATATAGTGTGGCGGGCTTTTTGTGCGCAAACAGTGTAAGGGTAGAATGATTTGGAGTGAATTGGATTGGCGGGATTCTATTCTCGCTGTGCAGTTAGGTAGGCAGGTTAGTTATGAATTGTTGGGTAAATATTTCTTGGTGTGGTAGATCGATTAGGTGGTTAGTCATTCATGTGATAACATTGGATGTTGGAAGATGGGTTGATATCATCTGCGATTTAGACTCAGTTAGTATTTGCGGGGTGGATGTAAGGTGGCCATAATACGTGTAGGCAGTAGCACGTTCCTGACTGGGGCTGGATCCATGACTGTGTGAAGGAATCCGCATTGCTCGATCGAGTGTACATAAACGTAATCATCTCCAGGAGAAGAGGACAGTTAAATGAGCGCTACGTGGTGGAGAGCGCCGGTATGTGATGGTAATTTACAGTGAGTCGTGCCTCGGAGAGGTTGGTGTTTTGAAGTGGAAAACCTTGGACAAACGGTTAGATAGGAATGAACAATTTAGAATATCGCATGTGTTGTTTCATGTATTTCAGTCGTCAGAGCGATAGGTCGATGATAGGGGGAGAGCGATATAGAATATTTACAGTATATGAGTAATGGATATTTAGATAGGTCAATAGATTGTGAGGGGCAACACAGTGTTCAATATGCTCTTTTAATTCTGATACGCTCAAATAGTTATTATGTATATATTATATACTATTATACTATATTTAAGAAATACTTATTTTCTAATGTAAACCTTGCTAAGCTCGTGATAGTCTGCTCCTTTCTCCAGAATATTTGCATTTTTATTATATTAATGGACTGAAATTAGTAAGTTAGATATAGGACGAACTCGAGTAGTTTTTCCTAATGCCCTCAGATAGTGAATAAATAATGTATCTCTTTCTTGATATGGTGTGAGAGAGAAGATAATCATCTATCGATACCATTGAGATATTGGGTGAGAGATAAATAATAATTATTAGTTGAGATGGAATGAACTGCTCATCCCCTCGGTGATTTAAAGAGCCACTTTTCAGCTATGGTGGACCATAAGCGTCTCCGAGTCGAAAGTGGATCATAATTCTAAAGAAATATAGTTATAGTAAAGTAAACGGACGCCTCACATATGACCTATTACTCTAATTAGCCGATTAATACTATATGAGTATGCGAGGCAAAGCACGTATATTTTAGAGGTCTCTCAGCTTGCTTGGAGAAAAAGCAAATACAACCTCCAATATATATCAAGTAAGTATAAACTATATTAATACCTTATAATTTACGGCAATTAATATTAAAATTTCATATATTAATATTAACACTGAATGAAGCGTTCATTAATAGATTATAATTGATGTTTTTTCATTATTAGATAAACTTGTGTGACAAAATAATAAAGGCAATATTAATCTAGTATAATTGAGATACATAATTTTAAATATTTTTAATTTATATTTTTAACAGTAGGATTACAATGTGTTATGAAGTATATATAATTTAAATATTTATTTATATTATAAAAAAATAACAGATATAAGTAACATTGTTATGAGAATAAAAGTGACTTCTCATGTGTCCCTCTACTTTTTAAACTATATTTTCATCATCAGCCTGATAGCACTTATAGCAATATTTCCTCAGTCCTAAGCTCAAAATACTAGGTAAGCAATACAATTAAAATGCTTCGTAGATTTATATAATAAAAGTCAAGGCGTTTACCCTATTTACTATCCATTACTATAATGACTTTATATTCTTACTAACCGATAAATAACATAAAAATTCAATTCCACCTTATTATAAGTGAGCATCTACGACATGTAATGGGCTGCCAATTATACGACAAGTCTAATTTTCAATATTAGGATCCACCCCCCTACATTATATACATTTTAATAGCAGTACCTCCATTCCTCATACGAGATATAAGGAAAAGGATCAAGACCTAGCTTTTAAGGACTACTCAATAATCTAATATTACCAATACGCACCCTCCTAACTCCCACCCAAGATACTCCCCATCATTTAGACCATTCGCAAACTCTAAGTTTTAAACCAAAAGAACGATTCTTAACCGTCATCCAGAATCGTAACACTTATACTCCAAGCAGGTCGTGTGCTTCCGCGTGATTAATTTTTCAATTTTTTTCCGTTACTCGGATTAGATCTTTGGGACCCGGTTCTCATTTCGGGTGGCTGAGAATAAATTCCAATGGTTAAAACCAGCACTTTATTAAAATTTAAATACACAATAAATAATTTTCAGAATATCGCCTCTTTTGCGTCTGCAGGGTAAGTCAATGACAGCAGTAGAGAAGAGAGGTTTATCCCGGGAGTTACCCCCCCCCTCTGCACATGCATTCTAAAATAGGGCTTGGTTTAGACAAGGGGAATTGTTTAATTTTAAATCCCCTAAATTCCCGTTTTTCTTCCACTTCGATCGAACCCCGACCCACCTCCTCCTTTCGCCCCAACGTGTTTCTCAAATAAAGTGTATACCTCTTGCTCTTCTATCCGTGTCAGCATATTCCCTTCCACTTCAAGAATATAATATAAATATATATTTTAATCACAGCATACTTTTTCCCAATTTACACTCGACTTTTCTATTAGAATGTGGTCTATATTCTCATTCTGGCAATACTTTGAATTATCATTCAGGACTATTCTCTTTTGCATAATAAGATTAATTAAGTTTGTCAAAGATGGAAATGAAAAATGTTTTTTCACGACTGAAGTTTAATTTGTACGGAATGTGATGTGACATGCCTTTCTGTACTTCGTGTTAAGTCAATATATGGAGAAGAAATTAGTATATAAATAAAAAACTATTCGTGCACCACCTATTATCATCTCAATGGAAGAGGTAAGTATAATAAGTATAGAATATAAATATTAATAGTTATATTAATAAATAATATAATCCAAATATATATTTATTTTTGAGAAAATTAAAATATGAAGGCAATTGTTTCGACAATACACTTTTTCTTTTTATTCAATGCTTAAATATAAAAAAAATCTCGCTCTCGAAAGATATCATAAAGAACTATATATAATATATATAATATATATATATATAATTTAATGTTAATTACATTATATAAATAATAAAAAATATTTTATAAAAGTTGGTTTCAAGGTCAACAGATAATTCAACATCATGCTAAATTTTCACCTAGTAGGTGACTATATAACAAAAACTGTTATATATCAAGTGACGATTTGAGATATGTACGTCAAATCAATAATATAAAAAAATCAAACTTGGTACTGGTTTTTCAAAACATTATTTCGTGGTGTATCTCACCTACAGTAATATTAGATATCTAAATATATTTATTAAATATATACTATATTATAATATATAATATAATTATAATATTATATTATATATTATATATATTTATATATATATATTTAATTATTAATTTTTAATTAATATATATATTATAATATATATAATATATATAATTAATATATTATAATTAATATATTATTATATATTAATATATAATAATATTATATATCAAATTCGTTTTGGTATTCCTTACATAAAGCAAGGTGAAGCAATTTCCCTATTCAAATATAATATAAATTTTAAATTATTACAGAATTTTAACTTTGGTGGGATTAACGTACTCGTTCTTTCGGAGAGATCGATTAAAAGCCATAGAAATTATCATCTATTAATTAATAATATATAAATCTTATAACAGACATATTATTATTAGCAATTTCTCATTGAGTATTATTATTTATTTATATACATAACTCTATATAAATAGTATTGATATACTGATGTATTGTATAATTATTACATTCGTATTTTAGGTGTTCAAGTATTGCGTAATTATAGTAGAGAGATGAATGAATAGAGATATTGATTAAGAGTAATAGATATAGTAATATATAGAAGAGACGATCTGAGACGAGAGAGAGAAACTCATGTATGATCGATTGATCCGATCTGATTGGATAGAGACCAAACCAGACTCTTGCAGTAATTTTACTTTCAGTTCTCCGTAGTATTACCTTTGACAAACTAGACTAGCACTGCCGTAAATAGTAGCATGATGTCACCACGTCGAAGTGAGTCAGGACGGGAGAAACCTGGAGAAGACCGAAGATAATTAGAGTCTAAATGCACGATGAAGACCATTAAGTAGGATGAGTAATAACTTTTATTATAATCATTGATACTCTCCATTTGTCATAAATTAATTCTATTCGTACATATCATGATTCCAATTATAATTTCTTTATAGTAATAACTCATTTCATGATTTGCTATGAATATTATTTTTATTTGTTATCTATTAATTAAACAATTATATTAGTAATTAAATATTCATTAATATATTAATTAAGAATATCATCTTATTTCTATATCCTATTCTGTATTTTCAATAATAGGTCATATTACTTTTTTATTATTGTCTGGTTTTATGCTAAAAACATAATTTAGTTATTAGACGGAATTTGTTATATATATATCTTTTAAAAGATTTAAAAGTATATATTCTCATATAATATTTGCTTAGGCGCTATACGAAGAATGTGAGTATGTAATTTTTGATAAATTAATTTAGTGTGTAAAGATAATATTGATCTTAGTGAGTTCAGTGAGTAAATTAAAACCATTTGTATAGTGGTGAGATAAGGGCTTTCGGGTTATATTTTTACCTTTATTATAGACGTGTCTAACTGATAATATCGTAGGACTAGTTTATATATGTGAGTGTGAAATTCTTTATAATTATATAGTATAGTTACACTATTTGATAAGGTGAAATCTTAGAGTATATAGGGGAAATTAATATATATCAAGCAAATTATATGCTTATTTCTCTTATTTTTTTATATGCTTAATAAATATTAAAAAATATAAATTGAGAAGATAAATATTCAAATATATGTATATTATAAATTTTTATGAGTCAAAAATTAATTTAAATATGTAAACAATAGTTTTTTAAAAATTAGGTCATACCTTGGAAATCTCTTATGAGCGTATAAGTCGTCCTAATACTATAAATATATTAATAAATATATATATATATGTATCAGATGGCTCGTTGTATACTAGTCATTGATATGAGCTCCGAGGTTACAGTCTCCCTATTAATTTTTCGTATCTATTAATTTTCATACTTTAATTATAACATAATATTAATATAATCAAAATACCTACTAGTATGATAAGCAACATTTATTCTTCTAATTTTTATCATTTCTAATAAATCAATGTAATATATTATTCATTAAGCCTAAGTATCTAATAGGCGTATAAATTGATGAGCTCAAAATGCCATCGTTTACTCGCATAGCTGGAGCAAAAAACATATTATGGCCACGTGAGTCCAATATACCTTATGGTATTTGGATGCGATAGAGCAGAAATATGATAAATGAGCGCTCGTTCTTTTATGACGTTAGTGGCAGAGGAAAGTTCTGTTCTCATGGTTTATTAATTACTTATTTAAAAACGTTGATTATATATATAGTAACATTATGCTCCGTACAATCGCGGTATATAATATTAAGCATGTCACGTCTACATACTATAATTATTATAAGATATACTATATACGCTAATCCCTAGCCAGCCGGCATTACCGTTCCGCTAGTCTTCGCTCGTAACCTGCGGATGTTGCTATGCGTAGTGATAAGATATAAATGTTTAATTGTAGAGAATTGATAAAAGAATTTTTCATATATAATTAATAAATTAATATATCCTATAAGTAATATAATCATCTTCTTTGATAAACATTTTTTTTTCCACTTTATAAAACGAATGTTAAGACATGACTCGAATCAATAACTATAGTATAAATTTCCTTTGACGCAAAACAGATATTTGCACACAGCCATGTATTAAATTCCGTGAACTCTACATGCACTCGTCACCGAGACTATATATATATTTGAAGTTACATAAAAATTTTAAGTTAAACTCAGTATTAAGTATCACATTGAAGAATTAGGGAATAAGCCAAAAAATAAATAATCTAATATCACGTATAACTCTTATAGATATATTTATAGCTCTCTGATGTTAATACCATAATCTCCTCAACTCTCGCTAAGAATAAAGTCATGTGTTTGAACCATTTTCACATGTAACATACAATTAGTACTGTATAAGCGGTTTTAAAAAAGAATGAAATGTTATGTAAATAAAAATATATAGAGCTCTTTGAAAATCTCTCGGCTATATTTTAGTATGGCTCTGCTTGGAATTAAGATACCTTCATAACTATTAGCTAATCTTTATACTTGTAACCCCGTATTATTAAAGACATTGACTATAGTGGTATGTTTCTTTTATTTGTTTTACCAGTTTAGATAAACTTTAGATAATATAATATATAGTACTGTGAGACTATATAATCGAGCTTCACTTTTATGTGCCTGACAGAGTTTGAAAAACTCTCAATCCGACAGTATATATTATCTATAATTTCTCTT
>JABUQX010060155.1:20000-23154 GCA_015478945.1 Trachelipus rathkii | reverse complement strand
CTTATTACTAGAATAAGTACTACACCTTGAAATACTATGCCACTTTTTGGTTACATAACTTACACTCTAGATCAGCTTTAGCTTATAGTTCTGCTACAACTGAACTTTTATAGGGGTTTACGTTCGTTCATAGAAAAAAATTGAGGAGCTGTGGTTCAGGGAATAATGAGACTACTAATATTATTTGTTTTTTTATTTGTTTTTTTTTTAGAAAATAGGAAGTGTTGACCTGAAACTGAAAAAAAAAATAAGAATTTAATGCCTCTAACCATAACTAACCAAAACTTACTAAGGAATTAACAGCTTTATTATTAAATACTTCTTTAGATCACCCAGATCCAATGTTGCAAGACTTTATTACCCTTTTTGGTTCACCCAGGAGTCCATGATGATTGAGCAATTGCCGTTTATATACTATTTTACCCCTTTATTCGAACGTAGAGTTACCCACAATTCCGCTGATTTCACCTTGTACTCTCTTTACAAATGGGTGGGAAAGAAATATAAAGTCTCTTTCCTTTATTTAATTTCATTATTTTAAGTAAATTAAAATTGCAATTCATAAAGCCTGAAAGTATGTCATGGGAAAGATTATAACCTTTTAGCTTTGGTAGAGCGAGTACTTAAAAGATGTTTAATCAAAGAAAATTTAATTTGCTCGCTGTGAAACATAGCTTTCCTCGAGTTGTTCCCAAGCCTCATCATATGAGGTCTCAGACTCTTGTATGCAATAAATTTGAATTAAAGGATTACCTTTTAAGGATTGTTTAAGATACACAAATTTTTGAATATTACTAAAATTAGGTTTATCATAAATATTTCTAAAAGAAATTTCAAAATTTTTAAATTGTGATGGATTTCCATCAAAGGGAGTAATTTTCAGTTCTGGAACCTTTACACTTGAATACTGCATTAAGGGGATTTGAACTGAGCTATTATTTTGGACACCTGGACCCAACTGCTGAATTACTTTATTAATATAAGTAAAGTAGTAAGCATTTTTATCCTCAAGAGCTTCTAATTTTTCATCATTATATTCAGGACAATCTACAAAACTTATACTAATTTCATTTAAAGTTTCTAATTAATCTCTAAATTTTTTTAATGCAAGGATTTCATTAGTCTTATCTTCTAATGATAATTCTTTAATTTTGGGATTTAATTTATTAATAGATTTAGTGGTAGAGCCCCTTTTAATGCCTCGACGTTTAACAAGATTGACAAAAGTTGACTTGAGGGTTCAGTAGAAAATTTCTTTACTGAATCCCAGTCAATGTCTGTGACACTCATTTTAAATTATAAACAATTTTAATCTTAAAATTAAATGCAAAATTTACAGAAAAACATTGTACTTTGTACAAACCTTATCAATACCATTACAAAGGGACAATAGGCCCACTCTTATAGGCTAGGATCAAGCCTTGGCCTACTTAATAGGCTAACCATTTCTTTAGGCCAGACTTAATAGCTAAGGTTAAAAAAAAACTTAATACTACAAATTATTAACATAGGCCTACCTAATACAGAAAGCCCTGGTAAGAAGGCTATGCTTTATTTTTTAGCTTAGGCATACAATTAAGACACCAAGTAGGGTTTGCTTAACAGTAAACACTTAAGTAGACCCTAGGCCTACTTTACGATCAAAGATAACACTTGGTCATTAAATTTTAATTAATTTGGTTCAAAAATACTGATAAACCTTTAATTACCTAATAATTTTCACGTTAAGTAAATAAATATATTAATCATTAAACATAAAAATTATCAGGCATGTTACAATTGAAAATTTGGGCAAAATTTACGATCTAGTTTAGAATGTGGGTCAGAGTCTGCCAAGTCTGAAATATAGTCATAGTATAAGTATATGTACACTGTGGTCAAAGTCGAAACTAATCTATATCTAGATCCAGTAATTGGTAAAAGTTTAACTTTAATTTGTACTATGATAAGATAATTTCTCCAAACAATGAATGTAAATATGATTAAATATAAATTACACCCTTATTTCGAGAATGTTGGAAATTTGCTAAACGTTATTTAAATAGCACTTCAAAACAGAAACCAACAAGTTACCTTGGCCAAATTTTATTCCCCCTACGGGCCACCATTTTAACAAATTTTAATATTTATTTTGATTTTGATTTATAAAAAGAAAGGGCCATTTAACCCTAATGAGTTAAATAAAAATAGCTTAACAAAAAAAAAGCCTTACCTTTTAACTTGTGTGAAGTTTTACATGACCAATGATTAGTAACTTGGATCCAGGTTCTTTTAAGTGTGTGTGTGTGCTTCTCTATATATATATACTTATAACAAATGCTGCGATCAGTTAACAATTTAAGGATGTTCAGTATTGCACTGCTCAATCGACGATCATTATTTGGCATTAGCTAGCACGTGTGCAGCCCACCCTCTAACTCTCGGCAGCCAGGCTCTCGTGTCGTCTACAATTTACCCAATAATAAGAACAAAAGAATGTAATTTTTAGTTTCCAACAAACAATCAATAAAAGACGGCTAATCTTCACCAGATGACCCTATCCTATATTGCAGGTTACAAAATTCTGCTTCTACATTCACAAGCTTGCTGGACGCCTCTAAGAGCGATATCTCAACTGGGGGTACGCTGGCGCGAACAGAGGCTCACATCATCATTAGGGATTTGAAGACATCTACTCCTTTTCACCTCAACAGTTCCTCCTATCATACTCTCTCTTTTAACTTCCAGTTTCATTAGTCACATTATTACACTTTCACACATTCATACACTAGCAGGGCTCGCGTCTCATCCAACATAAAACAGCCTTCGTTTTTGAATCAAAGCACTCATTTTTATTTAGAAAAGTTAGAAAGGTAAATTTTATTATATTCAATTTATTTCTTTACTCAATAATTTATTTGGCCAAAATAAAGTTTGATTTGTTTTGTACAATTAGAAAATTGTAAACATGGCTTGCCACGGGTAAATCAGTCGTTTAAAACTTCTTCCCGAGGCCACGTTAATTTTGGTGGATAAGGAGCTTCAGTAAAAAAATTTTGATGGAAGCGAAGCCGTAGATGGCTAAAAGAATATTACAGACTCGGATCAGTGCCGACCGGGACATTATTATGTTTATTGTTTTTTTTTTAATTTCACCAGCAGCCTTGTCACAATA
>JABUQX010060155.1:2500-5000 GCA_015478945.1 Trachelipus rathkii | reverse complement strand
AATTCAAGTATGTTCCTTTATCTGTAGATTTAACGTAGACACTTCTATCAATTTTTCCATCCTCTTTAATTTTAATATTAACATCTAAGAAATTAATGTAGTTATTTTTTGCTCTTTCAAAAGTAAATTTTAAACCACTGAGATCTTCTATTTTGGATTTGAACTCTTGAATATGTTCTGGATCGTTAAATATTACAAAGGTGTCGTCTACGTATCGAATGTAAAAGAAAGGATTGAATGGGGCGTTTTCATTAAAAATTTTGTTTTCTACCGATGACATGTAGAAATCTGCGAAAGTTGGTCCTAAAGGTGATCCCATAGATACGCCATTTTTTTGAATATATGTTTTACCATTGCTTAAAAAGTCAAACGGAAGAAGTTAAAAAGACCATTAATAGCCTTGCTAGCAAGATCACGGACATTAACATTAAACACAAAATAAGAAGAATTGGATCATACAACAATGGACATCTCTATGGCCTACCAAAGGTTCACAAGAACACCGAGGACCCACCCTTAAGGCCTATAGTAAGTATGACGGGTACCGTGACTCATGATATCTCAAAATACATAAACAACCTAATTAGACCATATCTTAACGAAAAATTTATAGTTAAATCAACAGATGAATTTTTGGAAAAACTAAACAACATTAATTCTTTCGATGTTAACAAAATTATATCTCTGGATGTTGAAAGTCTTTTCACGAATGTTCCTATATCTGAAACTATTAACATAATATTAGAAAATGTTTATCATCATGACATAAAACCACCGCCGTCCATAGAAGAAGACATTCTGAGAAGGTTACTTTATATATGTACCACGAAAACACCTTTCAGCTTCAATGGTAAAACATATATTCAAAAAAATGGCGTATCTATGGGATCACCTTTAGGACCAACTTTTGCAGATTTCTACATGTCATCGGTAGAAAACAAAATTTTTAATGAAAACGCCCCATTCAATCCTTTCTTTTACATTCGATACGTAGACGACACCTTTGTAATATTTAACGATCCAGAACATATTCAAGAGTTCAAATCCAAAATAGAAGATCTCAGTGGTTTAAAATTTACTTTTGAAAGAGCAAAAAATAACTACATTAATTTCTTAGATGTTAATATTAAAATTAAAGAGGATGGAAAAATTGATAGAAGTGTCTACGTTAAATCTACAGATAAAGGAACATACTTGAATTTCGACTCTTTCACTCCTCTAAACTACAAAATTGCTACCATAAAGACTTTAGTTCACCGAGCGTTTAAGATATCGTCTGACTGGACCCTTTTTGATATAGAAATTAAAAGAATAACGCAGAATCTAATAAACAATAACTTCCCCCAGTATATTATAGAGAAAACTATAAAGAACACTTTAAATAATTTATTTACCAATACCATCAAAGAAAACGAAAACGATAAGCTCGTAGTATATTATAAAACTGAAAATATCAGTCAGAAAAAAGAGGAAGAGAACAAATTAAAATTAATTTTAAAAGAGCATATTAAAGCAAAAGACGGGAAGAAGCTTATATTAAGATCGTACTATAAGCCATTGAAACTGAGCTCGTGCTTCTCTACTCGTGAAGCGCTTTCGGATGGTGAGAGTAGTAACGTTGTGTACCGATTTCAATGTTCTGAAAGTGGATGTAACGCCGCTTATATCGGATACACAACGAATACCCTCAACATGAGAATGTCGCAACATAAGTATAACCCGAGCAAAATATTTCAACATTTTAAAGAAGAACACCACAAAAATCCCGATAACAGCATAAAAGAAAGCTTCTCCATCATAACAAGAAAAAATGATTTTTATGAATTGCGCCTAGGGGAATCGTTGCTCTTAAGGAAACATAAACCAATGATAAACATAAAATATAACGAAATGTCCAATTTTTTAAACATCTTTAAATGACAAAAAGTCAATGTAAGTTAACTTTTCTAACTTTTAAATTTATTAATTTTATTTATTTATTTTTGTTATTAGTTTAAACAATATTTATATTATCAAAATTGTTAAAATCTAAAAAATAAAATTATTCCTTGAAAATGTCCGAAGTGTACGGACGAAAGCTTGGTACTATACTTAAATCAATTGTTTTATTTTATTCAAGAATAATTTTAAAGAAAATTTCTTCTGTTGAAAGAAATACTTTCAGGAGGCTTGAAAAAGCATCAAAATCATACATTAAAATAAATGCTGATATTGGATAATAATAATCAAAACAAAGACATACACACACACACAATAATACACACACACACACACACACACAATAATTATAGATAATTCAAATTAAAAAACAATTTATTCAGAAAGAGCAATATACATAATAAATTTTTACTTACAATTTTTAATATATTGTTGTAATATATTACATAAATTAAGGAAATACAATTTCTGAAAGGGGCTACTAATAACACAATGATAATAATAACAATAACAATTATTATTAATATTATTATTATTAATAATAAATATTATTAATAATAAT
>JABUQX010060154.1:0-13048 GCA_015478945.1 Trachelipus rathkii | reverse complement strand
GGTCGAGTGGAAAGACGGGGAACTGGTTTTTGAGTTGTTCCAAGGCCGACCTTCTTGCTGAGGGAGTATGAGGGTCGAAATCACGTTTTGAGTAGATACTTGGAAAATGGAGTAATTTATTGAAAAAAGTAGAAGGAGAGTTGGGAGTGAGAAATCCTAGGAACACCACTTAGTTTTATAGATTAAGGTTGAAGGGCTGGCGTCTTCGGGACTGATATCGAACACCCACAAAGAGTGAGGGATTTTACGCGATGATAGCACGAAAATAGGTTTGTTTTAAATTCAAAAGCCTCTGTACTATTATTATTACTTAATATATTATAATATTATATATAATTACATATATATCTATAATATATATACATTATATATATAACATATAATTATATCTTATATATATACTATGATAATATATAAATCTATCACCTAACTTTATATATACTAATGTACTTACTATATACTATATTTATTATATAATATTATACTATATATACTATACTATATATACTATATATATATACCTAATACTGTAGAATTAACTATATAGTATATATATAAAATATTACCTAATAGAAATGTTTTAAGAACCAGAAAAATATATATTATATATATTTATATTATATATATTATATTATATATTATATATATAATATATATTATATATATATATACGCTATATATCTATCAATATCGCTATCTATCTATGTGGATCCTATCTATCTACTCCTATGCTATCTATCTATCATATCTATCTATCTATCTATTGTATCTATCTATCTATCTATGAAGGTATGTTGTAATCTATGTTAATGTATGCATATGGATAGTATGTTCTATGTAATCTATATACACTATTTTATATATAATATACTATATATTTACTTACATATACCTATTTTTCTATTTCTAAATAAAAAAACTAATATATATACATATAACATATTATATAATATAATAAATACCTATATATACATTAATATTAATACATATACAATAAACCAATTATCTATATATATATAATATAATATACGTATCGTTTTTATAAAAAGCTATTTCACGTGTCTTTTCACTAATATTATGAGGCACTTGTTAATTTGTGTTAATTTGTTAACCTTTGAGAGATATATTCACAATGCGAAGCATAGCTTAGCAATCAAGTTTTTAAATATATGTTTCTTAAAGTGCTTTTACAATAAATGATTCTTTTTCTCAGTCGAAGGTGCTTTTAAACCATATATTATATATATATAATATATATATATAATATTATATATATATTATATATATTTATGATTAATATTAAATAATTATAATATATATTATACTATATAATATATATTAGATATATCTATTTATTATCTATATATATACTATTATATTATTTATATATAATATTATTATAATATTATATTATTATATATATATATATATACTACTATTTATATATATATTTTACTACTTATATAATAATATATTATAAAACTATCTATATATTATATATATATATATATTTATTATATATTATAATATTTATTATTATATATTATATATATCTATTATATATATTATATATATATATTATATATAATATATATATTTACTGTATATGAAAATGGTAATAAGTATTCTTTATATTTGTAATTTTGTAAATTTTAATCACTGCTCAACAGCATTCATCATTTGTAAATATAAATTACATAAAAAATTATGATATATTATTGGAACTTGTAATATTTAATAAAAATAAGACTCGTTATTGTTAGAGGCTGAATCTAATCCAGGAAAAAGCTTGGTAATGATGTAGCTTAAAATGTTTTAGAAAAGCAGAAATAATTTAGTCTTTAAAGATTAGCATTGAAAGGAGAATATTAAAGGTTTGGTAACTATTCATTGGTAAATATTATTATTATTTTTATTATTATTATTATTATTATTATTATTATTATTATTATTATTATTATTATTATTATTATTATTATTATTATTATTATTATTATTATTACTATTCACTATTACTATTACTATTACTATTACTATTATATATTATTATTTTATTATTAGTATTTTATTATTTTATTTATTATTATTATTATTATATATTATTATTTATTATTATTATTATTATTATTATTATTATGATTATATTATTATATATTTTATTATGATTAATTATTATTATTATTATTATTATTATTATTACAAATGTTCTGAATTCTAATCAGAAAGAGTCTGTATTTAGTTTGGTCAAATTTTTTAAGCTCTTAATGCCTTAAATAAACCTGTTATACCACCTCTCCCTCCATTTACATTATACTACTGTCCCAATAGAAATTTTCTCTAAATAATTTTGAAATTATTGTAACTCCGAGTATCCTGAATCAAGAGATAGGTGTGTGAGAGTATTACCCCCTATTTAGAGGGGGAAGTGGAAGACACTTTTGATGCTAAAGATGGCATGCCACATTCTCATGTGGTTAATTACTTTGTTCACTATTAAATCAAATGATAGAGAGCAGTTTGTTAAGAATTTTTTCACTCATCCGAAAAGTTACAATGAATTTACCACTTTTTTTGCTTTACGTTTAGAAAATTTAGCACAGCTTGCATTTCCAAATATTCCTCCAAATTTTTTAGATAATTTGAAGAGAACTAAATATATTCAGTCTCTCGCAGGTTCTATTAAGTAGTAAATATCACTTTCAAATGATATTGATGAATCATTAACCTTTGATAGTATAGTTAAAATAACTAATAATTTAGAAACAATGATTATAAATGCCAATGTGACAAATAACAGCATAGATAATAAGCCTCCTAGGCTTGAAAATGTAAACTTTTCTCTTCTTCAGAGTAAATTGCCCCTTAAATTTGAATATGTTAAATGTAAAAAGTAAAATTCATAATTTTGACAAATAGTGTTCATATTTTAAAAAGAATTATCACTCACATGAGGAATGTAGATTTCAAAGCACGAAACAAATCATAACCATATGTCTATTAGATCTAAAAATTCTCGTTTTTAAAATAAGCGTAATTATTTTCAATATAAGGCTAAATTTTGCACTTTTTGTCAGAAAACTAATTATTTGGAGGATAATTGTCATCGTCAGGATAAATTGTGTTTTAAATGTAAGAATCCTGGATATTTCAGAGCAGAAGCTATGTTGTCCATTTAGCTTGGAGAATCATTTAATGAAAGATTGCTCTGAATTTAAACAAGTAATGAGTTTAAACTAAGTAGCCTTAAATTACACAGGGGAAGAAAAGGGCTAAAGTAGATAATCGGGTAATTTTAACATTAGATTAAACCGGTGTTAGGTTATTTATTACTATAAATATAGTCGGCGTAAAAATAAGAGCATTATGTGATACAAATGCCGAAATATCTATAACTATTAAAACTATATATGATAAATTAAGTTTTCCATTAAATTAGTGATATTAAACAAGTAAGGAGACTAAATAAAAAAAATGGTCAGGAAATAAGGGTTTATAGAGAAATTAAGCCTGAAATTAAAATAGTTGATTTAAATTTTGTAGCCTCTTTCAAAATATTAGAAGATGTAGGTTTTTAAGCTATTTTAGGAGCTGACAATTTTAAAACAAATTATTTAACTGTGGCCTTAATCGACGTCACCTAATTCATGCTCCCCCAAACAAAGAATCAGGGATTTTAAATTTGTGTGAATGAGATGAAGTAATTAGAAGGAAATAAAGTGCACTTAAGCGTTGATGCTTTTATAGCAGCTTCAACTGTTAATTGAGTACCAGTTAATACTGAAAATTTAAATATACGTGAAGGTATTGCTTGGTGTGAGCCAATAAGAAATGAAAAAAAAGTTATTTTCTTCTTGTGTGTATGATTTAAATAGTAATGGTTTTGCCTTAGAAATTATCAATCTCTCAAATAAAAAAAAATTTGTTTAAACCTGGTGAAATTTTGGCTGTTGTACATGAGCTTCATGTGAATTAAAAAGAAATATGGAAAATATTGAGAGTGATACTTCCAGAGGCATTGGTTATGATATTTTATTTAATTTAGGTGATACTGATACTGATATAGATGAAAATGATAAAGAGAAATCAAAAATTATCCTGCAAATGTATGATGGCAAAATAAGTAAATCTGAAGATAATATTGGTTGTACCAATGCAATATCCCATACCATTAAATTAACTGATGAACCACATATAAGACAATGGCCTAGAGAAGTACAGGGTCCCCTTATGAATGAAATTAGGAATAGTTAAAAAAAAATGAAAAGTAAAAAAATAATAGAAAGTAGTGACTCCCCGTGGCCATCAGTTAGAAAAAAAATGGTGGCATTAGATTATATAATGATGATCGTAAACCCCATACCCAACCTGATAGATGCGGTATATCATTTAAAAGGGACTGAATATTTCACTACTTTAGATTTAACGCGGGGTTATTATCAGGTCCCTGTAGAAAAAAAATCTAGAATGTATACTGCATTTTCAACTACCAAATGGCACTGGGAATTTTAAAGATTACCATATGGATTGACCACAGCTTCTGCAACTTTTCAAAAATTAATAAACTTAGCGACAAAACATTTTTCTTGGGGACATGTTATTTGTTAATTGGATGATTTATTAACTTAAAATGAAAACTTTGAAGATCATTGGGTCAAATTTGAAGATGTGTTTAAGGTGCTATTAAAATTTAATTTAAAAATTAAACCATCAAAATGTTTTCTTTTAGGAAAAAGATAAAGTTTTTGGGGCACATAATTTCAAATGCTGGATTAGAACCAGACCCAAATAATTTTAAAAGTATTGTAGATTTTCCAGTACCTAAGACTGTAAATTCAAGTTAGAATATTTCTAGTCCTAGTAAACTTTTATCGAAGATTTAATAAAAATTGTGCAGGAATGGCGAAGCCATTAGGTTCTATAATAGGTAAAAAAAAAAACATAGAGTCGACCCAAAACCGTCAAAATTCTTTTGAGAATTTAAAAAAACCATTAACATCCTCCAATTTTAACATATTCCGATTTTGAGAGTATGCATTCATTGGAGTTAGTAGTTGGTGCTTCAAGTAGGGTTAGTGGGGCTTGTTTGATGCAATATCGAAAAGATGGTAGATTATTCATTGCCTTTATATCTATGACTTTTTTTGATGCCCAGGTTATTATAGTGTAAATGAAATGGAGGTGGCTGCTTTAAAGTTGGCAGTAAAATTTCTTCGACCTTTCATATATGGTCGAAAATTTGTAATATATTCTGATCATCAACCTTTAAGTTTTACTTCTGATATGAGGCAGGTTGATGAGAGAATAGCAGAACACTAGAAGATTTAAGCGATTTTGATCATGAAATTCATTACATACCGGGAAAATTAATGTAATTGCTGATGTCTTTTCCAGGTTGCCTAATGCTGATGCTATAAAAATTACAATAAATGGCCATAAACAACACCAACAGGTTTTGAGTTGGTTAAAATTGGGAGAGGTTTTGATTCATTGTTTAAGTCTTTTTCGTTATTATTGAATGGGAATAGCAATGAACACATGAAAATAAGACAGGTCACAATGACAGAACTAATAGATAATCCTAATAAATATCGTATAATTATAAATAAAAATGAGCGAAAAAGATAAAATATTATGGAAAATAGTGGAGGGCTAGTAGTTAATGAAGCTATCCAGGCTTTGCAAATAAATTTAAGATTAATATATGTTTATGTAAATGTTCTGGCTCCGATCGATTAAGTATTTTTTTAAACCTGGATTAAACATTTGCAACATTAAGAGTAATTTAGGTGTTCATTTTGATTATTTGAAAGAATGTGTTCCACAACATGATTTGATAGATTTTAGGGTTGAAAGTCAGGAAAATGAGGATGAAAATAGGATCACATTATTTGCAAAATGATGAATTAGCTCAGAAGATAATAAATATATCCGATTTACTTAAATATATCTGGTTTACTTGCGGTCGTTCTTAAATTCTTATTCTTATAACCTTGTGATTCACTTAACTTCTTGATCTTGACTCTCACTCCCGATATACTTCTATGTGCTAACCCTACAATTTTCTTCATCATTTTAATAAGCAAATTTCAATTGATCCTTACTCTTTCAATTTTCTCTCATATCTCTCTACTCCACCAAACATCAACTTTAATTATTACTCACAATTTAAGTAAATAAATACCAATCATGGTTGGATTGAATACACACAATTCTCTGGTCATGACTTATGAGAGTTCAAACATCCAAACACATATAGCCCCACTCTTAAATTACTCTTCTCTATTCGTTTGTTCACACCAGGATTATCCACCAAGAATCTTATATAAACTTTTATAACTATTACTTCGAATCAGACTCGGTGACGCTCAGTAGAGACTTTACACAACTCACTAACACAGTTACATCTTATTGTTTTCTTTACTATTTGACTTATAGCAAAGACCTCTACTTACTTAACACACATGACTCATCCTCCTCTCCCACTACTCAAGCTAACTCTAGACTCCTTTCCCCATCTATACTATCTCTCATTTCATCTCACTGAAATCCTCCTATCTATTTTCTCGGTCTCATATTATTCCTCTTATTTAGTATATCAACAAGATTCCATCTCATATTTAAGGTAGGAATCCTACAACTACTATCTATATCTACTCGCCATCTGATGACCCATGACTTCTATATTATGTGCTATGTTTGTCTCCAAGATAGATCTGCAATACTTCCTCCATATCTTCTTTACCACATCTGAAGTGAAAGTATAACGATAATTAAGGTCAATTCCAACACCATTGGATGCATATTCATTCAAAACCTCTATTTCTCTCTCTATTTTTAAAATTCTCATAAACTCCTCAACAACTAAGTCTATTAGCTGCTTTGTTTTACAGTGTGGCCTACATTTTGAGTAATTGTTGAATTCTCTTTTTCTTCTTTCCCTCTCATTCCTTTCCACATCTGAGCACACCACATTTCACAACAACTCCTATCGTTCTTAATAACATTTTGCCCGTTCACAATTTCCTGTTACAAGAGCAATCGAAGCAAGAGTCCATAAATCCAATATATTATATTTAACTCATTTTCTCTACAAAGGTCAAGTTCCAAATCATGTCTCCATAATATTTTCATCCTAATTCCAAAATTAATATCCTCGTGAACTATTTATAAATTGCTTATCTCACAGTTAGCTTCGATTCATTACTTCTTTTCGATCTCGAACAACAAATAGACGCATCATTCAGAAGTCAAGAACTCTTAATAATGCTGCTCTGGCCTAATCAACGATCTTATTATCCCGTAGCCTAAATAGCATATATTTCGTCAGAATAATTAATGAAAAAGGAATTCTCGGAGAAAGTGTTTACTGGCCAACTTTAAAAGCAGCCACCTCTCAATTCCATATTGACCCCACCCACGTTATCCCTCCTATATGTCTGACACTCTCTCGCAATGCAATAAATAAACACCGTAACTGTATGAGAGAACATAATCTATATATTGGCAATAATGGAAATATTAAAGTACTTATACCGGCATATTTCTTATTCTAGATATATTAGCATCATAAACTAAGCTCCCCACTAACCCTACTTGAAGCACCAACTACTAACTCCAATGAATGCATACTCTCAAAATCGGAATATGTTAAAATTTTAATAATGTTAATGTTTTTGTAAATTATCTCAAAAAGTAATATGTTGACAAGGATGTTTCAATTGTATCTCTATTGTAATTATTTTTTTTATTACATACCTTATTATTTGATCCTAATTGATCATTTCCATTCCTGCACTAATTTTTATTAATAATCTTCGATAAAAGTATTTAACTTAGTGATCTTGAAAACTTGAATTTACATGATTACTTATAATAATTAATGTTATCTGGAAAATCTACTCTTATAATTTAAAATACATTTTAAATTTATTAATTGGGCTCTGCGGTTTACTAATTACCTACGACCTATTGTATAAATTATTGAATGCCTCCCTAACTATAAAAAACTTTTCTTTCTAATAAAGAAAACTTTTTGTGTATTATTATTTGTAAATATAAATTTCTATAAAATAAAGCACCTTAAAACTACATCATTCAATATGAATAATCACCCAACTGATTTTCCAAATAGTTATTTCTATTTTTAAAGTTAAATTAAATCATCCAATTATACAAATAAAACTATGTCTCCCTCTAGATAAAAATGTTTTTTGTTCGCGATAAGTTTATTAATTGTAAATGTTGCAGAAGCTGTGGTCCAATTAATCTCACTAATTTTAATAGTTATAATCTATAGTTATGAACAAATCCCTCTCTATAGTGCTAATTTTCATATAGGTTTTAGTGTTGATTATATGATGAGAATTAGAAAACTTTAAAACATTTAACTAATTTATTTTCAATTTGGCAGTATAATATTTTATTCTTAGCCATAGGATGCCTTGGAATATAACTCGCGGTTACCGAACCCTGCTAAAAAATAAATAGTTATCGGACATATCTCTCTCCTAGAATCTCGCTCTGTGGAAACTGAATTACCTCGTCCCATCAGGCCCGATTATTAGAGTCTTAAGTTTATAGTGTGGCAAAGGTTTTTCCATTTAATACTCGAAATTGATCACTTATAATAGATCTGACCATCGTTCTCATGTTTTATTTGTTTACTTGTATGGCTCCACGGCCAGTTTGAGTCTCACTACTTTCTATTTATTTTTTACTAATTTCATTTTTTAACTATTCCATTGCATTTCCATAGGCGACCCTTAAATATACGTCTCTTTCATAGCCCTAGACCTTTTCAATTTTAATAGGCATTGGTCTCATATTTTTTATAATATTTTAAGGATTTATGTAGAATAGATAAGGTAGAGTGACAATTTGGTGTAAGAAACCAATGATTATTATCGTCAGATGTTTTATCATGATATTTAGCCGATCATGATACAATTTATGATTGGCTGGGCTGAGTAAGAATAATTATTTAGTGATATGTTTATAGATTAAAATAGTAAGACTCTAGATTTTGATACTAAGTTAGTTATAAATGCATAGTGCATAGAGTAATAGATACGACAGTAAAATCGTAAGATGATGTCTAACTCCGTTAAATAGATAATATATATAGAATATCGATAATGAATCGCTAGATTAACGCGCAATTGAAAGGTGATCTGATCTAAATATTTATAATGTCCATAGATATTTGCTTATTTATAATTACATACATGATAGCTACTAGGTATTAAGACCATACAGGCTCCAAATAGTCACCAGGTTTAATAAACATAACTTTTTTTTTAATATTGAAGGTAAGAGATAGATTAGAATATAGTCAAATAATTCTATAAGGATAGACTCAGAGAATAGCCATAGATGATAGAATAGTAAGTAAGCATAAATACTTAGTTTATAAATCTAATAACAGACAATCTCTAAGTGAAGATAAGATAGATATACTTTTGATTATCGAATTTAATACTTTAAAAATTTGGTCAATCACACCTAGATAAAGCATATAACAACCTTCATAGGAATGGTAATAATTTAAATTTAGCTCGTAAGGTATAAACTTAAGGTATACTCAATTAACAGTTTGAAGTAATGCTATAAACTGCATCAACCTTTAATTCAACTTATTATTCTCACTAATCTAATAATTACTGCATCTCATTCAACACAAATATTTATAAATATCTAACCTGATTCTTTTGTTTGGGGGTGAGTGCCATGAATAGGTTAGACGTACTAGTAATTAAATTAAATGAGCTCTACTCATAGTATTACAATATAAATTATTGTTATTAATAATTGTCTAAAAGCATCTCTATAATAAATACTTAAATAAACTCATACATCTTCTTAATATTTATGAAAGAGGCTACAAATTAAATACAAACTATTTTGAATTTTTCAGGCTTAATTTTCTTTCTTTCGCCCTATTTATTTCCTGACCGTATTTGTGTTTTAGGTCTCTAACTTACTTGTATAATTATAAATATACTATAAGAATTGAATTTCCTAAATTTATCAATATATTATTTAAGTTTTTTAAAAGAAATAAGATTATTTTTACTATTAGTAGCAATTTATGGTGTTAATCTAGGATATGTTGTTTGATTTGATACCGATATCTCTATATCTCTTAATATAGTATATTTATATAATAACCTAACACCGGTTTATCAATGTAAATTATACTCTATAATATTTCAAATGTGTGGTCTTCGAATTTAAGTGTGCGTACGCTCTCATTTGAACTTCACTTATTAACCTATCTCGTTCCCATGAGTTTGTTATGACCAGTTTAAATAAATGTCGTAAATTTTCGTGCTGAGAGATACTATCACTAAGTTAAAATTAAAGAAAGGCTCTCAATCTTATCGAATTAAAATGATCTCTACCGAAACCCCATAAGATGAACATAACATGCCAAAGCTTTTAGCGTTAACGTGCCTCTTTCCTGACTAAATATCACGCGAGCAGCGATCCCTATATTAAATACCATATACTCAACTGCATTTAATCTCATGTATCTCCCAATTTGTCAATTAATACAATTATCCCTCCAAAACATAAGTTAAAGTTATGTCAGAGAAACCATGTTGACTTTCAATAAATATTAGACTTCAAAATTAGATTGAAAGAATATAATTTACCGCTTAGTTATTACAAATATATAAAAATTATGAAGAATTGAGATCTTATAAATAAGAACATTATGTTATGATTTGTTTTTATACTGCTTGCTTGTAAAATCTAAAACATCCTTCATGTTATGATGATATAATCTTATTTTATAAAAAATTATGATACATTTAGTATAGTGTCCAAAATTATTGAATTTAACTTACTTTTTACATTTAAGCAATTATATGAAGATAAACATTAAAATGGTGAAGTATTAATAAGAAAAATAAAAAGTATTTCCATATTCAACTCTTGAATGCATAATATAAAACAAAATATTTGTCACATTGGCAATTTATAACTAATTATAATTAATTCATTTGTTTCTAAATATTTATTTATTTAATATAACTATATTACTATCTCAAAAAGGTTAAACGATGATTCAATTGAGATTCATGACTTCGAAACAGATGGTAAATGAGTTCAACATACTTATAATTAAGAACCTGCGAGGAGACTTGAATTCATTGTGATCCTCTCTCATATTATATACCTTTTAAAACTCGCCTTTTTTATAATATAAGGATATTTTGATCTCTCCTATTCTGAATCGAACCCAGGCCCTCGAAGTTGTTAAGGCAGCGTTTTGACCACTAGACCAACAATAAACTAAAAGAAAACCCCAACTTTGGAATAATACTTACTTCCCAAAGAATGGAAATTATTTTTCTTTCACAAGTTCCCCCGCTCACACTTGGGCCAAGGATTAAACAGGGCTTTATTCAGAGAGAGAATGTTATCAGTATTCCTTTTAAAACTACTAATTCTCTCTCAGTTTCTTTTTTTTTTTAATATAAAGATATTTTAATCTCTCCTATTGGGAATGAAACCCAGACCCTCGAAGTATTTAAAAAAAGGTTCACATTTTTTTAAGCTCATCGTTGGTCTAGTGGTTAAAACACTAATTTAACAATTTTGAGGGCCTGGGTTCGATTCTCAACGGGAGAGATCAATATATCTTTAAATTTTTAAAAGCTGCGAAAATATTAGCAGTTTTAAAAGGAATACTGGTAGCATCCTCTCTGATTAAAGCCTTTTTTGACCATTGATCTGAGTAAGAACGGGAGAGCTAAAAATGAATCAGTACCTTTCTTTGGGAAGTAAGTATTCTTCTAAGGTGGAGTTTCCCTTTATTTAGGTCATAGTTGGTCTAGTGGTCAAATCACTGGTTTAGCAGCTTTGATTCCTTATAAAAGGAGATTCGTATAGAATAATAGATTATATATATATATATATATATATATATATATATATATATTATATATATTATAAATATATATAAATTAATATATATATATATATATAATATATGATATATATATATATATATATATTATAATATATATATATATATATATATGTAATGTCCCAGAAGTAAGTGTACTGATGTCGTATTTAATTATGTATTGGACTTACCTGAAATTAAAAGTTATATCCTATGGCTTATAACCCTTAGGAGGTTACACAGCGCGGTTCCAACGTTTTCTTCCACTGTTCATAGCAGTACCGAAAGTCGTTTTCCTGAAGTGTGTTAGTTCACGCGTGTTACAGTATTTTTGTTTTCCATTATCTCAAAATATGACCCTTCAACTTCTTTTCAACTTAGATTTTTAGCATTCGCACGGAGCAAGATCTGGGCTGTATGGAGGATGTGGAAGAACTTGAATGTTTTTCTTCGCCACAAATTCTATAATTGAGAGCGCAGTGTGAGATGGCGCGTTATCGTGGTGCAGCACCCAATCGTCTGCAATGTATGTACGGATTCGATGAGCTCGTTTGAGAAGTCGTTCCAAAGACATCTTTGAAAAGCACATGCCGTAACACATCCAGGTCCTCTGAAGGTGCCACGCCATTCCTTGCTGCACAATTACCACGGCTGACGAAACAAAAAACGGTCGACAGTGTGGTCGTCTGGGACTTGCTCCATTATCTGCTTTCTTCGGACGATCGAGAACATAATTTTTGTGTGCCATTCGGCCACTTTGCCGTTGCGTTTCATGATAGTACACAAAAACTGCATAGACTCATCGCCCTGTTAAACTTTATTCCAAAAAAAATGTGCCTCCACGTTCGAGTCTCTCAAGTAAATCTTGACAAATTTGACCCTGTTCGCTTTCTGCTCCACAGACAAGTCTTTCGGCACTAGTTTTGCACAAATTTTTCGCATTGCAGTGCAAATGGTCGTTAAAATTCTATGAACTGCCATTTTTATTCATACCAGTTATCTCGGCAACTCACTCTGACACTGACACGGCGTCTCTCTCCATCACACTCTAACCAACTTCTAACATTTTCGATCATTAGTTAACGAAATTGGTCTTCCCGCCACAAGGTCGCCCTTCCACATTTTCTCGGTCCT
>JABUQX010060153.1:22500-27166 GCA_015478945.1 Trachelipus rathkii | reverse complement strand
CCCCAGCCGCAGAGAGAGATATAGCTATAGCAGTCACACAGCACATTACTCACGTTAAAGCAGTAAAATACAGTAAAACAAAAGCATTACAATCCCTTTGGTGTAGACGGTAATATCCAGCTCTATTGATTTATTCATGATTTACTTTCTTTTTATGAGCGTCACTAGTAACACATCCGACTCTTCCCGTGTCTCAATAATAATATACTGAGCATTTGTTCTCCTAAAGCAGTTAAAGCATTATCGAGTTAGACATGCACGTAAACAGTATAAGGACAAAGGCAAGTACCTCAGATCGTGTCCAATTTGCCTTCTTTCTTTGGTCGTTTTAGGTTAAGCTATCACTCTATTGATCTTACGGATTCTCACTGCTTTCACCAGGCTTATGGTAAAAGCTTGACTTGTCAAATATACTGATTCACTTATTAAGGCAGTTTTAAGCATATATTCGAAAGCACAAACCAGATTTAAAACAAAATGCAATACTATCCCTTTGTTTTTGTTTCAGGGTTACACTGTGCTATTCGCATCTTACTGCAGCCTTACTTAGTATTTAAGGTATGTAAAATAGGTATATACTTCCCGTGTTCTTTAAATAAAAATGTCGTACAAATCCTGTGAGTAATAAAGTGACTGTACTCATAGAATACTAATCCCCGACAAAGAAACGTCTTATTTGACATAGTCTTACAAACATTGATCATTAATCATGTGTCTTTCGTGTCGCGTCCCCGCGCCATTTCAATATTGCGTTTCTGGCGGACGCGGAGGCGCGGCTTCAGCGGTTACGCGAAAATATTGCGCCTGCGGGCGATCGCGGGGCACACGCGGCGGCGGTTACGCGGTAGAATCCATAGCGCCTGCGGCGCACGCGCGGTTTCGTGGACGGGCTTCCACCAGCGGAGCGGACTCCGGAAACGTTTTGCCGATCAACAAGCTGTCATAAACTAAGTTGCTACACTCTTTAAGAATATATTGTATTCATAGTCAGATCATTGCTATTAAAATGTGTATAGATAAAAACTAACTCATTAGTTAGCCCGCTTAAGCATTCCCCTAGCAACTTGTTTATAGGTCATATTCTATACCCCACGAATAGTCCGTACACGCGTCAATTACTCATCACCGATTATGAAGACCACCTGTGTGGAGTCATACCGGCATTACTTTCGGTGCTATTGCTAGTGTTGCTTCAGTGAGCGAGCGACTATGAAACAGGCTTGAAAAAAAGTGGCACGACAGCCTTGGCACTTATTGTGTGGCCCAATCTCATAACATTCACTTCATTACACGTATGTGACACTCAAATTGGGCACTTATTTACCATTGGCACTTTCGTCTCACCACTTTGGGCCACTGTCACTCACCATTGGCACTCCCCGCCTTTTGGCACTCAAATCTTTAGATTACTTCCGCCTAATAAACAGAACCACTAAGCAAGACACATCCCCTAGACTAACTTCTCTTTACGACCGTGATTGTGAGAACCCCTTATAAACACGTTGAGCCATCAATAAATGCGACCATCAAATCTGAACGCATCAATATACGGACCACCGTCATCCCACAGGCCAGATGAATTGTAACCACCGTCCACAAGTATTGAAGCCTCATCAAAACGTTGAGTCATCAATACATGCTGAGTGCATAAAAATGAGCCGCGCAACAAAATTTGAGTTCTCTTATTCAAAGACACCGCTATTCGACAGGTTCAACAAGTTTACAATGTCAAAGAGGTTTGTACTCCCTCTTGCAGATAACAAAAAGGGTTGATTTCCGAGAAAATTCAACTGGGATTCATACGAACATTGCCCGTGAGTAAGGGACCAAGGGTTGGTCGAAAAATAATAGGGCTGGCCGAAAAATTTAGGATTGGCAAAATTAGGGTTGGCCAACTCCCTGTTGCACACCCTACATCGTGTAAGACGCAAAGGGTGGGACAGTGTTGCTTCTGGTATGTTGTGTATCTACGTGTATTGAATTGGCCTATTTATGTTGTCACAACGTGATACACTCATGGGCTCGATAGGTTAAGTTGTCATGCCACGCATACGTAGACCTGTTATGATATACCATCCCACTGGTGGAGCCTCGCCTAACACCTTGTTGCTTGTGACATGCATGTTGGTGTGTGCGCCACCGGCTGCAGTTACTGGAAATAAGTTTAGGACACCAGCATCGGGCTTAGAACAGGTCACCGCGAATCACCCTCACAGACGACTGATCACTCCTGTAGCTAGCTATGTTCAAGATACCCCCCCTAGCCACATTACAGTGCCCACAGAGGTGGCAGGTCACTTCCCCCATGTCTTTCCTAGTGAGTTCTCGAGATAATCCCTACTAATCCATCCACTGACCTTTAAGATTGGTCAATTTCACGACTGTCACCACCCTCAGTATAACAAGGCCATGAGATAATCAACGTTGGTCACATTAACCGAAATAGCTCGAATGTTGGTCAATATACATCTCAAACATTACAGGGCCTAACGCCGTCTGCCCTATTTAAGGTTTGATACTTTCGACCAAAACCAATTCATGGGCCCTGGCTTCGCTCCTTCCCCAACAATTTTGTCACACGTTCGTGTCATAGCACTTGCTTTAAAAGACGTTTCTTGAGATCTTCTCGCCATTACAATAAAATATAGGGCCCATGTGGGATCATCGTACAGAGCCAAGTTGCTTTGCGTTTTCAACCGTATGGCCCGAACGCCTTCTTTCGAAAGGTTAATTGCAAAAAGTAGAGATTCGACCATATTAATTATTTCACTTGAGGGGTTTGGACCACGATTAAATTTCCTTTGTCAGCCCCACGTGGAATAAACCAAAGTAGATCTCCTATAATGGCCGGATACAATTTGCGCGTTTTTCACAATATTAACGGATCATTAAATGGACCAAAAAAAAGGCGCAATTGGTTTCAAAAAGGTCGCGGTTACTGACGAATCCCGTGGATACAAGGATACCATCAACAAGCGACAACGCAGCACCCACTGTGAATAGCGGTCTTGGTCCGTCGATTCCACCAGGTGTGGTTTGTTTGTGGCCTATCAGGTTATAACTGTATATATCTTATTTCGGTACTACTCGGCAGCGAATCGCTAGATTCCCAATTATATAAGGGTCTATCGTTCGATCAGCGTTCTCAGATATACAATTTAAGGGTATGGAATTATTATGACAGATATTCCACAATGATTACATCATTAATGTCCTAGTTAATTAGGAACGTATAATATCTATTTTATTTTTAGTGATATTTATGAAATAGTATATTATCACTATACAAACCCGGATTTATAAATTACATTGATTAATATAAGGGTATTATATAGTTATCATATATAATATAATTAGGTTAAAAAAACTTTCATACATTATTCAACTACCAAGAAATCCACCATTAATCATTATCAAATTCCTAGACTTAGGGTCTTATATTTAGATTATGTTCTACCTGTGAATTGTAATTCATATTTAGAATGACTCCAACAATTCTTATCCATTAATTTTTTCTATTTCTCTTTATAATATATTCTTACCATCACATATTATAATTATTTATGAATGATCAGTTGATATGTAACCTACTCCCCTATATTGGTTATCCTCATTTAACATATCCTATGATTATCGGGAATAAAACCCGAATTCTAATGTAGGATCTAATTAGGTATAAAAGGGGAACTTTTTTATGGCTCATATTAGGCAATTCAAAATTTGGGGAAGTCGGATAGGCAATTTCTGGTATCGAGTTCTACATAGTGGCATATTTATGTTTGGTCCCAAAAGGGGTTTGACAATCCAAAACAAACTTTTCAGCGATGCTTTCAATTCATCATTGGAATTTTATGGAATGTCATGCCTTGGATGGGATTTTGGGGCGAATTTGGGAGGGCCGTAAACGGGATCAGCTTTGGGAGTTCCTCCATACTAACCCTGAATAAAATCTGAACATATATTTGAAAATTCACCATCTATTGTCTAGGGCCCTAACAATTGCTTCATCAGTCCTAGGTTTGATGTGGAGTGGGGGGAAAATAATTTTTCCCCTGTAAACCAGTGGTTCGTTAATGATATTTGATGCACCTACGGACAGTCATTGTCTTCCCTAGCAGGCGAAGCAACTTGTTCCGTGGTCTTCTTTAGCCCTACTATTCCACAAGCATATTGAAACACAGGGTTTAGTATGTCCCTTTGCTGCCAAGTAAGATTGACCCATGTTCAATTTCAACGCATTTATAGACAGCTGATGTTCATTATATCTATAGCTTCGTGCAAGATCATTCTTATATTTCATATCCTCTTTCAGTTTTGTTGAGTGACCTATGGAACGATGCTATAGCATTGCGATTGTAATATGAAACACCTTCAAATCTTCTCGTTGACTATCAAACAATTTCGCTCGAATCTCTGGTCGGTATCTTAGGTTAACCGCATTTGAGTAGGGAGTCCAGGGATGTTTCCTTACAGTTATACTAGTCCCTCTTCGATGACAATATGGAAGAAGTACTCACCGTCTTTGTCCGAATAAAAAGTTATTTTACATTCGGCCTTGAGACAGTTCTTTTCTCTTAGTCTAGATGCTAGAGCTCAGAATCTTGCTTGGAGAGACTTAAGTCTTGTACTAATCATTGACCTCTTCCTGGGAGAACTGTTGCTTTGT
>JABUQX010060153.1:12500-20000 GCA_015478945.1 Trachelipus rathkii | reverse complement strand
ATGGAGGATTGGAGTATTGAATTGTTTTTTGCTCCCCAGAAATTTCTATAATTGAGGCTCAGTGATGAATATATGCGGCGTTTTATCTGTCGCACCTCTGCAATGTTTTTCTGATTCCTGAACTCGTTTTCGAAGCTCGCTTCAAAGACTATCTTTAGTTTTACTATAAGACCGTGAATTAACTTGTCTGTTTGAATTACAGAATTCCTTGTGCAGCAATCCCACAACTGTCCAAAACCAATAAATGCAGTTTTTTTCACCTTGGACTTGTTCAATGTTGCTTGTGCTTTTGACGAGATGAATTTTTTTGTCCTTTCCGCACTTTTGCCGTTTTGGTTTTTAGAGTCCGTACTCAAAAACATAATTCATGCCTGTTACTTTTATTCCCAAAAAATTGTTGCTCCATTTCCGTCTTTCGAGCAATATCTTGCCAATTTTAAGACCCTGTTCGCATTTTCTGCTCACGACGACAATCTTGGCAACAGTTTTGTGCAGGCAAATTTTTCGGTGGTGAATGGTTCAGTGAAAATTCTATAATGCATTTTTTCGCATAACCAGTTTCTTCTGCAATCGCTCTGACACTTGAATTACCGCGCGGTCTTCTCCATTACAGCTTAAATTCACATTTTCATCTTTGGTTAACGGAGATGGTCTTCCACAACGAGGGTCGTCTTCAACATTCTGCCCTCTTTGAAAGCTTTCTGCCACTTAAAAACCATAGTTTCGATAGAGTGGCATCCCATAGAAAGCTTCTGTTTAGAAGAAATCAAAAGTGTCTCAGTGCACGACTGTACATTTTCACAATCAGAATTGTTAAGCATGCCGTTGTTCATATTAGCCGTGCATCGGAAACGTAAACGAGGATAAGAAACCGTCCATTAAATCAAAAAGATGTAGACAGAACATTAATGAGGTTAGATCATCAGCCATAACATCTAAACATGTAGTGGCTAATGACTTGACTTATAGAATCTTGGTAAAAACGGTATATGGATTATGTAGCCTAGGTAACTAGCTATCCACTCGTTACCTCACGGAGGAGCTACATTACTCAGACGTTCATGGGATATTCAGTTAAAAACTTACTTTTGGGACATGAGGAGTATAATTATATATATATATATATATAATATAATATATATATATATAATATATATAAAATATTTAATTAATTACTTATATATATATCTATTTATATATATATATATATATATATATATATAATTATATATGTATATAATATATATTATATATATATAATAATTACTATATGGAAACATAGCCACTTTAAACTAAGAAACATATTCGCCAACTATAAAGTTTTTTTCAATTTCCATTAAATAAAATATATAACTCTTATTTTGATTTGATTTAACTACATTTTTATTATTATTGAAAACTATAATAAGGAGACTTAAGCATCTCAAAAATTTTGATAACTTAAATAATTTCGGGGGTTGTATATATATATATAATTAAAGTGAATATTATATCACAATATATATATTATATATTTAAATATTATTATTATATATTATAATATATATATATATATATATAATAATATATATATATATATATATAATATATATTTATATATATATTATTTCCAGCCTAAGTGGGTTTGAAACCCTTACCCTTTATGGATGTGTAAGCCAATGAGTGTTACCTTAACCACGAATGGACTAAAAGGAATCTGCCAGGGTTCCACCTGAAACTTTTGCTTCCAAGGTAAGTGAAGGCATGTCGTGACATTTAACCTCCAAAGATCTCCCCGTCACACTGGGGGTTAGAGTACACTTGGTAAATTTAATCGGAAGCAATAGGTATACAGACTTTTGGCACTTAAATCGTGCATTTATTTGTATTTTTCAAAGCCTATGTGGGTTTTGAACCCTTACCTTGTAGGATTTAACCACGAGTTTTACCTCCTTAACCAACGTATGACTCAAAGGAATCTGTCAGTTCAGGTCCATCGTGGTTATTATATATAGTATAAGTATTATTATGAATGTATATATACTAAATATTATTGCCTATCGTATTGTTCTACATTTTCAGTAATAGGCTAAGGGTTTGAAACATATATATATCATATATAATATATATATATAATATAATATATATATATAATATATGATATATATAATATATATATATATATACTATATATATAGGCGTGTAGATAATATCAGTATGAGGCCATCACAGTTAGTACATTATTATTTATCGATTCTTTATATATACTTTACTTTATTCATAACTAACTACTTTAAGCAACTGTAGTGAGTTTAACACCCACTGAATAGGTAAATAAATATACACTATAAAACCATAATTCAATTATTTTAGTCTTAATAAAAATTAATAAATTTTAATATAAATTATATATATATGTACATATAATTTTAAGCAATTTATTCACGATATCCTAAATAACTATAATAAAAAATTAATTTTATACAATATAAACTTTAAATAGCTGATAATTTACACTTAATTAAATTAAACAAAATTAACGTACTTCAAATAGGACAACTTTTTATAGATTAATAATTTTTTAGTACACTATTTTTAGTTTCTTATTAAATTCATTAACAAATTATTCAGAAATCTGAGGGTATATTAGTATTCATAATATCAAACCCTTATCATCATTGCAGCTAATATTGTTAATCATATATATTATATAAGATATAATTGTCATTTATACTTAATTTGTTCTATGTTGTGCGGTTAAAAACCCCGAATCTCAATTGCCCGAGACCTAAATATCTTCTAATAAATACTGCACTTTTATAATCTTAATATTTATTAAAATATATTTATATCATTACTATATAATATTATTATATAGTTATAAAAGTCAAAACTAGAAATATAATAAATTTTCTCAAATTAAGTTATTATCTTTTAACAAATAAATACATAATTACTAATCAAAAAGGTTATCATTATATTATATAATATATCACATATTATATTTATTTAACACAATAGTCTACTTTAGTGTTTATACCTATAAAAACTATGAATAAGATATAATACCAAATTTTTTCAAAATACTTATTTAGCTTGATAAGTGATACATCTAAATCTTATTATTATAATATCCAAAACTCATTTATTTTGTTATTCTATTTCTAGTATATCAATAGTATATATATATATATTAGCGATAATGCAAGAGAATGAATTAAAAGTATGACTAATAATAATAATCAATATTTTCATTAATTACGATTACATTTCTTATACAAGTATCGATATCCATAATATATATAAATATTCACCAAAGTAAAAACCAGTACTTATGTCGGATAATATATGTAATGGTCATATTCGAAGAACTACTAAGCCCAATCATATAAAACATACATAAAATAATATATATATATTTCAAATATTATTTAAATTATTAAAGTATTTATTATTCCTCATTTATTAAAAATTTTCGTGAGTATATCACTATACTAACAAATAAATATAATTATTTACTAGTATTTCATCTATATCTTATTATTTTTATTTATTTATTAAAAATATTAAATATTATGAAGTACTTTTTTTACTCTACATCCGATTAGTCTATTTTCAACGGAGTAAGTATTTTTTGAGAGTGTTATATGTTTGGCTGTTATTTACTATCTTTTTATTTATTTTATTTTCACTTTTATCACCTTTTTTTTCAGTTTTACTGAATCTACTACTAAGAAGGTATGACTTTTATATATATTACTCACACAATCTATATACCTTTTTCATTTTACGTTGAGTACTATTCTCTATTTTAACTTACCTTTTCACAATCACTCTGTGCTAGTAGATTGACTCAAAACCGATCAACTATTACTTGATATATACCATTCTTTTATACTTTTAACACACTAATTACTTTTTTTAAAATTTACTTGGGTAGTTTAGTATTTGTTAACTTATAATACCTCATCTATTATTTGATGACAACTATAAATATAATATTTATATATATATATAATATAATAAATATATATTATATAAATATATCGTATATATATATATTATAATATATAATTAATAATATAATATTAATAATATAATTAATTAATATTAATATATTATTATATTTAATATATACTATATATATATTATATCTAATATATATAAAATATATTATTATATATCTATATATATTAACATATATATTAAATATATTTATAAATAATATAAATATTATATAATATAATATATTAAATAATATATACTATTATATTATATATATTATACTATATTAATTTCTAATATTATTAATATTATTAATTAATATATTAATGAAATTATTATATTATATATATTTATTAAATTAAATATTAATTATATTATTATATATATATTATATAATAATTAGTTAACTTATATAAATTCTATTATAGTGATAAGCCTATCTATACTATAATATATTAATATCATATATATATATATTTTGAATTTATATATTTGATATATATATATATAATATTAGCTATATTAATAATAAGAATATTAATAATTATACATATAATATAAATAATATTATAGTTATTATAATATATCAATATATATATTATTGATTATTATTTAATAATTACTTGAGGAAAATATGTTAATGAGAGCCTAAAAAATTTAACAAGTGAGCATTATTTAGTGGATTTTTATAGTTTGTTGTGAGCGTGAATATAAAGGCTTCATCCTTCAAATGTAAAAACATTGTGGAATTATTTACGTATAATAATTAAATTTGAAATTTATATTGACTTATATTAAGTAAAAATTTGATATGTAAATAATAAAGTCAATCTGAGAAATACATAAAGGTGTTTAAAATAAGTAATGAGATATTAAAATAATAGCTTTATTATGTTGAGGTCCAATAAGTGGTACCTTGTAAAAAATGAAGGTTTAAAATAATAAATTTGATTCTTGTGTAATAATTATCGCATACTCGATTTTAATTTAGATATATCTTTATTTTTAATACTAAAAGAACACATTTGTCATTCGTAGAGAGATTAAATGATAAAAATAAATAATAAAGAATATATATAAATATGCATCTATATATATTATATATATTATATTAATATTTAATTTAATATTAATGATGTACTAATATATATTAAGTATATATATATAATTTATAAATCATATATTTATTATAATATATATAATTAATATTTCATATTTATAATATTATAAAATATATTATTAAATTATTAATTAATATTATTTATTATTATAATATATATATATATATATATATAGAGTTCTTTCCTTTTCATTTGTCCCTTCTAATATACATAAGTATTAATACACCTCAATAACGTATACATAATTAGATAATACACCACGACAGAGTTTCATTAAAAATATATAAAAAAATTATGATATATAATATAATATATATATATATATATATATATATTATATATATATATTATATTAATATTATTATATAATATATATATACTATATAAATATATATATATATACTATATATATATATTATATATATATATATATATATATATATATCTATAATATAATATATATATATATATAATATAGTTATATTAATATACTATATATATATATATATAGTAATATATTACATATATATATATATTTATATATATATAATATATACTATATATATATATATATCATATATATATATAGGGTATATGATATTCAAATGTGTACATTGTGTATTGTGAAAGAGTAATATATGCATATGAAATATATATATATATATAATATATATATATATATATAATATATAATATATATATATATATATAAATATATATATAATCTATATATATATAGTCTGGGTACTTTCTATATAATAGACCTTTAACATATAGTATTATACTAGACCCTATTTATATAACTATAATCCACTGATACTATATAAACTTATAGTAGTGGTGGAGGTATCTATCTACTTCTATTATAACCTATATATCACGTTATAGTTAGGGGTTAGTAATATTTCCTTATATTTAATATATACCGTTTTTTAGAGCTCACCCTAATGACTTGTTCCTAAAACCTAAATCTCAGCTCTATGCTACCACCCATAGTCAATTACCAATAGTAAATTACTTATTTATGCTATATGATATATATTATTACTATATATATAATTAACTATAATTTAATATATATTATATTCATATCATTATAAATATATATATATTATTAACTATATATATATTTAACTATATATTAATATATATTATATTAATATATACTATATATATATATGTAGTATCATATATATTAATAATAATATATACTATTATATACTATATATATATAATATATATATATATATATTACTTAATATATAGTATTACATTATATATATATTATATATACTTGGTAACTATTTAATTATCTATATATATATATATTTAACATTAATATATATATTATGATATTATCCTTTAGAGTATATATTGATTATAAATGAATAGCAGACGAAACCTTCAATATATCGTTTCAGATCAATAATATATTATATTATATACTATATTAAGTATCATATTCAGATATTGAATACCTATATTATTTATAATTTATAGTTATTCACCAAACTAATTTATAATAGTACTTATTTAGTAGGAAAATGTATATAGTATTATTATATTAATATCTTAGATATATATATAATAATTATATTATATAATATATATATTATATATCATTATCAATCTAATATTATTATATAGTACTACTATATATTTCTATAATAGTAGCATTATCGGTACGAAATATCAGGAGACCTGTTTGATTGAATGCTAAAAAAGACAAATTGGGTTCAATTAATATTTAATACCAGTAAATATATGTTTGCCCAATAATTACAAACTGTAATAATCTAATACACTACTTATATTACTATAATAATCACTTAGTGAGTATATTATACCTACATTTAAATACACATTTAAAACATTGGCCAATGAAAGAGGCAAAAACGAAGCAATTGCATAATACACCTATTTTAATCCATACTATATTATATACACTAGACTATAATAATATTATATATATATCACATAGCTACAACAATTATTAATATATATTTATTATACTATATATATATTATATACTATTAGTATATATATATTTATATATATTTTCTATATAAATATTTAAATATATAATATATATATATATATTAGATATTTTACCTTATTTTATAATAGATATATATATATATGATTATATTATAAATATTATTAGCTCTATAATATATAACGTATATTATAGTATATTAGTATATATATATACTATTCTTCGAACAATTATATATAATATACTATATATATAATATATATATATATATATATATATATATAGTATAATATATATATAAATAAATAATATATATATATACTATATATATATATATAGATATTATATAACTATATATATATAGTTATATATAAGTTTTATATATAGTTATATATAGGT
>JABUQX010060153.1:0-2500 GCA_015478945.1 Trachelipus rathkii | reverse complement strand
TTTGTTCTAAATATTACATCTTTGTAGATAATATCGTGCATCATCACGACAAGGAGTGTGTGTATTATAATTGTAAACAATGTATGAAGTATGATGTGGCCCAGGAAACTGCCTCGAGGGTTGAACAGATTAAGGTATTGCTGATAAATGGTAATTCGCAACTTTTACAATGCCAATTGTTAGAAAACCTATTAAGATAATTGGTAGTAAAAATATATTTTTGTCCAAAATGCAATACATAGTTAATCACCTGACAACCAACGTCAATCCCGACACGAATGTGAAAAAATACATTGCAAAGTTTGTTTTGAGAACGTATAAATCCACTGAAGGTAAGCTGAATGTGTATATGAAGCCTTCGTGGATTAAAAGAAAACTAAAAGAAGGCGAGGAACCTAAAAATACACACACTATTTACTATGACATAGAAACTTACCAACACAACCATCAGATTAATCCCGACAATAATAACGAAGAAATAGATATGGTTCCATACATACTTGTAAGTACAGTTGTATGTTATAAATGTAGTGATAAAGAATTGGGGAATGAACAGTGTGAGAAGTGTATGACAAAACGAACTGAAATTTTCCAAATAAATTTAAATGCGGAAGGTATCTATGAGAAATGCCCTGTTGATCAATTCATAACATATCTTGCTTCTTTTGCTGCTAAAACGCATAAAGATGCTAATATAGTTGTAGCTGCCCATAATGGAGGGCGATTTGATACTCAGTTCGTGTATAATAGATTGTTATTGAGACCAGAAGGTGATGCCGTTAAAGGTAATCCTATTAAAAGAGGCACAAATATCATAGCAATGACATCATTTAAAAACATTATGTTTAAAGATACACTTAACTATATGCCTTGTGCATTAAAAGCACTACCAAAATGTATGGGTTTAGAGGGTAATCTGGAAAAGGGATTCTTTCCATATAAGTTTCTCACTCTTCCTAATCTAGATTATGTAGGTCCTATTCCTTCTCAAGATATGTTTGAAGTGGAAACGAAGAATGATGGTGGAAAAAAAATGAGTTTAAGATGCGTATGAATCATTGCGTAACAGGGAGTATGATATTAAAAATGAATGGTGGTTAAATAACTTGTTCAAGATGTAGCATATCTTACGGAAAAGTTCGAAGCTTTACCGTAACATGTTTCGAATATGTTTAAGATTGATTGTTTAGTTGATTGTTGTACTATTGCTTCTTTATGCTTTAGAATTTTTAAAACTACATTTTTAGAAGAGAATACAATAGCACATCTAGGTCGAGGCGAACAGAAAAATTATTCTTACGAAGGGATCAAATGGTTAGAGTTTATGGAACATTATACAGGACAAAGTATAACTCATGCTCGCAATGGTGGAGAAAGAGGATTTAAATTGATGAATAAAGCAGCATTCCCTGATGGGTATGCTGAAGTTCCAGTTTCAAAATATAGCCTATCATTGACTCGCGATTTATCCCAATCAGAAATCTAGTTGTAGATGAAACTTTAAAAACAAAGAATGAACAAGAATGGAAGCTATGGATACTCAGCCGAGGATGCTGGTACAGGGTCTACTGAGAAGAAAGCGAATAGTACTATCATTCCATGCTGTGCATGGCATGGCCATCATGGTTCGTGGAAAGGGAAAGGCACGCATGATGAAGCAACCGCTTAGATATGTACACGCTAAACTGTCACAGGCGAAAGCCGATTAAAGATAGTGGATCGAGGTTGGTTAAGGATATGGGAGTGTGAGATGGAAACCATGAAAAAAGATTGTTTAAATGCGTTTTGTAACCTCGTATTGAAATGGGGCATTGAAGAGGAAAGGTTTAGGCATTATGTTAATAGGATAGCAAATTGATGTGGGCGCATGGTAAACTTCGATTGGTGAGCTCTATACGGAAGGAAGAACTGAACCTTTTGTCTACTAGTTATCCTCCCTACAGACGGGGGAGAAAACGAAAATTTAAACTACTTGGATTTTACATCCTTATACCCTTGGGCCTCAGAAAACTCAGTATTCCTAGGGCAATACCCAAAAATTTAGTAGGGAAACAATATCCATCTATATGAAGAATTAGTAGACGAGATTAATAAGGAGAGTATTTTGGTGTTAGCTTAACGTCTGGGTGCTTCCACCAAAATTAATCTCTATATGCCGGTTCTACCTGGAAGATACGATGCAAGACTCGTTTTCACATTATGCAGGACATGTGCTGGAAACGAAACAGGAAACAATATGTAGACACACTGCTCGGTCAACGCGAGTTCCGTGGTGTTTATACTACACCAGAGTTAGAAATTAGCATTAAAGAAAGCTAAGCAAAATCACCAAAACTAACGAGATATGGACATTCATACGCCTAAGATAGGATGTTCACCGAGTTATATAAAAGATGGAATTCGATAGTCTATGTTCAACCAATTCATAGAAGACTTTGGAAAGAATGAGGGGTGAAAACTTGACGTTGAAAAAGATAAAGAAGAATTGCAGATCTTCTCT
>JABUQX010060152.1:12500-30095 GCA_015478945.1 Trachelipus rathkii | reverse complement strand
CACGGGTAAAATGACACAACGCTCTAAAGCTGTATACCAACTCTTCAACGTTCCTAGCCCACATTCCAGTGGATTTTGGTACCAGCACAGAGTTGAGGCAGTGCCCAAAAACTTTCGCACATATTAGACAATCTAGTGAGCGGAGTAGCGTTAGCTGCGCCATATACTGCACTTTTACTATACATATGCTAACTCTAGATCACGAATGAGAGTAAATGTACTACTACCTATACCACCCTGAGAATGAGGAGGGTGTGCCTCCCAGTAGAATCTATTCGAATAATTAAACATTATGAACACGACGTGCGAATTGGGAGTGTCTTTATGTCAAATATCTTCACATCTTAGGACTCTGGGCCGTTAAACAAGTACGTGTGAGCGAGAGTTGTAATAGCAGGCCCCATCATCTAGGGGAGATCAGACATCTAATAAAGTTTCCACCCTTGTCTGTACTAGAGGCGATGCTCCTCCATATAGTTAAGATCATATCCTAAGAAAGGGGTGTTGAACTAATTCAACTATTACACTATTCACGTTTCTATGTTAAAGTTCAAACACGGTGTGGAGCTCCACCACCGCCCAGCCTAGATTGTGTACCCGGAGAAGCGATACTTCACAAAACACACTTATTACTCAATGTATCCTCGATACAGAAGAAAGGGTAATAATAACACTACTCCTCATGAGTTGGTGGCTCGTGACCCAAAATCTTGGAATGTTCATAGAACCGTTAGAAACTTTGGTGTATAAAGCTCCTTCATATAAGGTGTTTTTGTTGTAGAAGTGATAAAATAACACTACACCCTCATGATGTTGAGGCTATGTCCTAAAATCTTGGAAATTGACATAGAACGATGAAATAAACTAGACATCAGCAAAATTCACTGTCAAACATCATAAAATACCTGAATCGATCACTACAGCATCAACGAATTAACGCCTAATGTAATATTTCCTGAACTAAAAACATATAGTACCACAGCATACCCGACACACATTAAGCGTGAATAAACTGTAGACATTAACAAAGTATAACAATCTCAAGCTTTACTATAGACAAACTGATAGTTATGTGGCAACAGCGCATCATACAGAGGCGATTTGGCAGAACTGTAAGCACGACTTGGAGATCACCCCCAGAGAGATGCATGAAGACTCATCTCGGGGTACCCCGAAGGGGGGTGTAAGCGGTTACATAAGGGCAAAATAATGTTATATTTGATATGCATGACACTCTGATGAATGTAGTATAATTTCGTAGTTCAAGATGCTGGTATCTTTGAAAGTTTGGACACTTTGTTAAGGAATTTTGTTAGATAATGCTGCTATTATCTGTCGATGTTATGATGAAAAGCCAGCATACGGTTGAGCGGGTTTTTGCTTATTTGATGAAGGATAGGTTAGAGACACTTCATTCATAGGTCCAAATGTAATGTCTTATTTCGTAGATCCTGATTTTAGTATCTATTTGTTAGGTTTTCACCCCTTGTTAAGTGTTAGATATGTTCAGCTATGCTTTAATATTCTGTTACGTTTTGTTAAGTAAATTACTATGACAATGTGAAATTAAAACTTGTTTGTTAGAGAAATGATAAGTTTCGTTAAGATATACTGTGGTTAACTGACGCAATGATGTATTAGAAACGTGAGCAAAGGGTAAGTTTTTGCTGGGTAGTTTTAGGTTTGTTCGATGAATTTCATGTCTATGTTATTTCATAGTTCAAAAATGATGTTATATTACGATATGTAGTGGACACTTTGATGAATGTAATGTCAGTTCATAGTTCAGATGGCCTGTATCTTTGATTAGATTTTTGGTCACTTTGCTTAAGGAATTTTGCTTAGATAATACAGCATTAGCTGTCTGCTTGGAATGTTGGTAAAGGTGGATTACATCGAGTATAGTATGTACCTGTTAGCGCGTTGTACCTTGGATAAGTGGTGGAATTTTTGTGAGTTAGCCAGATTTTCATACGAGAGGTATGTTAGATTTTGTCGTTGTACATTAGGTGTCTGAGTGATGAGTGTGAACGGATCTAGGTTTATTTTGATGTGAAAAAACCTTTGTTACCTTAACATATTATATTCGTAGGTCTGTATGATAATAGGGTAAGGTTATGATAAATGTTTGTTAAATATACCATGTTAAAAGAGCCGGTTAAACAATTACCAACTGGATATGTTGCAGATGGCGGTTGAAAAAAAGTTGTGAACAGGTTACGTTCTGTATTGCAATGCTTAGTTACTTTTACTTGCTTGGTTAAAGTAGTGGAACTTTGTCTAATGTAGACTGTTTACTTCTGGAAGACGTAAGGTATGTTAGGTTTGTTCTTGTACATTATATTCTTAGTTCAGGTTATGTTATTTCAGCTTTATTGATGCTAAAAACTTTGTTACGTTAGCGTATATGCGTTGGTCTGTATGATTAAAGAATCTCTATGTTTTGTTATGTTTATCCAAAAATAAATACTCGAAATAGACTTGAATCGATAGATCAATAGATCATGGAAGGGTGGTTGGGGAGGGAAGTAGAGTGTGGGATGATTTGATTTACTTTACTGCTTTTAACAGCTTTAAAATCAGTAAACTATTACACTTACTAGGATATTTATTCAAAGAACTTTTTTTATGTTATGTTTGGATAAAACCTTTGTCTATTTTTTTATGTTTATGTGTTGGATAAAACTTTGTTAATGTTGGCATATCGTTGGACTTATGATATTTCAGATATGGTTAGAGAATTTCTGTTCAATTTTACTATGTTTAATGTAAAAAACTCTTACGTTGGCTTTATATTCGTTATCAGTGTGATAATTAGACAGGGTTATGTTAAATTTTTGTTAAATATTAACATGTTAATGTAAAATTAACATGATAATGTTAGAGATACGCTTGAAAAAGTGTGAATGAGTTACGCTTTGTTGTGCGTGTAGATAAGGTTACTTTACTGTTGTTAAGTTATTGAACTTTGTAATGTTAGTAGTTTATTCGCGCGTAAGGTGGCGTAGGTTTTGTCAGTGTGTGACATTATATCTTAAGTTCTGGTAATGCTTTGTGTACGCTTTATAATCCCGCGTGAAAAACAGGTGTGTTTACGCTTAGCAATATCCGGTGGTAGTATATAAAGAACTTATTTTGTGTGTTATGTTATCCGAAATAGATACTCGAAATACTTGACACTGAATGGCAATAGTCCACAAGATCATGGCAGGGCGGGTGGACGGAGGGCGAGTGAGGGACGGGTGGTGATTTACTGATTTACTGATTACTGATTTACTGCTTTAGGATCGGTAAAACATTACACTTTACGTACTACGATATTCTATTCAAGAACTATTTTTTATGTATGTCTGGGATAAACTTGTTATGTTGCAATTATCCGTTGGGATTATGATAGTTAGTAAGGTTATGATAAATTTTTGTTAAATATTACTATGTTATTGTAAAAAACTTTGTTACGTTAGCATATATTCGCTGGTCTGTATGATAATTAGACAAGGATATGATAAATGTTTGTTAAACATTACTGTGTCAATTTAAAATTAACGTTAATGTGTTAGAGATATGTTTGAAAAATTATGAATAGGTTACGTTTTGCATGCAATGTTAGTTACTTTACTGGAGTTAAGTGTGGAACTTTGTTAATGTTAACAGTTTATCATGCGTAAGTTGTGTTAGCTTTGTCGTTATACATTATTTTCTTAGTTCGGGTTATGCTATGTTAGCTTTATTGATGTGAAAATTTTGTATCAATGTAAAATTAACATTGATATGCTAGAGAAATGATTAAAAAAGTATGAATAGGTTACTTTTTGTACGCTATGTTTACTTAATTTTTTTCTTTTTTCTTTTTCTTCATATTTTTTTTCTTTTTTATTTTTCTTTTTTTCCTTTTAATTTTTTTGTCTTTCTTTCTTTTTTCTTTGTCTTTTTTTCTGTTTTCTTTTTTCTTTTTTCTTTTTTCTTTTTCTTTTTCTATCTTTTTTCTTTTTTTTTTCATTTCTTTTTTTCTTTTTTCTTTTTTTCATTTTTCTTTTTTTCTTTTTCATTTCTTTTTCTTTCTCTTTTTTCTTTTTCTCTTTCTTTTTTAAATTTTCTTTTTCATTTTCCTTTTTTCTTTTTTCATTTCTTTTTTTCTCTATATATAATGCTAATAACGCTGCATTACCCCTTTATGATTATACAACCCAATATTATTGAAAATGTGAGCTGAATCAATAGATCAATAGAACCAAAAGTAGGGACGGTGGGAGAGAGGGACAGGCCTGGGACAGGTGTGTTGATTTACTGATTTACTGATTTACTGATTTACTGATTTAAAATTCAGTAAACTATTACGCTTTACTACGATGTTTTATTCGAAGAACTTATTTTTGTGTTGTGTATGGATAAAACCTCTGTTAATTTTATGTTAGGTTTGGATTAAACGTTGTTATGTTTTGCAATTATTCGTTGGTCAGTATGATAATAGGTAAAAAGTTGTTGATAAAATTTTTGTTAAAATATTACGGAAGTTAATGTAAAAACCTTTGTAAAGTTAGTACTGATTCTTGGACAATATGTTAAATTTTCAAGATGATCGTAATTTTTTTTGATTAAAATAAAAAAGTAAATACAAGACTGACTCTTAAAAAGTTAACATTTATATGTTAGAGATATGCTTGTACATTTGTGTGAATAGGTTACGGTTTTTTGTTTTGGTATGTTATGTTAGTTACTATTCTATTGTTAAGTACTGGAACGTCGTTAGATGTTAGCAGTTTATTCGTGTTTAAGGTATGGTTAGGTTGCGATTGGATATTATATTCCGTAGTTCAGATGGATGCTATATTAGCTATTATTAAGGTGAAAGCTTTGTCACGTTAGCGTATCCTCGTTGGTCAGTGTATAAAGAACTTAATTTTACGTTATGTTATGTGTTTATCCAAAACGATACTCCGATGTATAACTTGAAGTTCAATAGAATAATAGATTCATAAAGGGGGCAGCCGGTTGCTGAGGGCGGAAGGAGGATGGGTTTGTAGGTTTGATTTACAGATTTAATGATTTACTGTTTTAGGGTGTATAAAAATGATGAAAAGTTTTTAAAGATATGACCATAAAGAAAACATTTGTTTTAAAAAAATATTTTGAGATTCAATAAATAAAAATAATAATAGAAGTTTTTTTAAAAGCTACTACAGATTTTTAAATAAACAAAAATTATAAAGAATACAATTATTGTGAAAAAATTAATATAAATAATTAAAAATTAAAGATAAAAGCATACATATTCTGTTAGGTTTACTGATGTTAAGACCTTTGTTATGTTAGCAGTTTATTCGTGTAATTTCATTTGTTAATTATCTTTCATTCGAATTAGAAATATCACTATTGTTTAATATTAGAAGTAAGCATGGGTATCGTAGTTTGTGATTAGTACTGTGAGATTGGTAAGTTTGGCTACTGCATATCTGACTGAGATAATTTGACCAACCCGTAGTAAGATGAGCATTTATTTCGTGATTAGATTGATGGATAGTAATGTCATGATAATTTTTGTGAGGTTTTCTTCAAAATTACTATGCTATGTTATAAAACATAAAACATTAGCAAAAACTATAAAATGTTTTTTTAAAAATTTGTTTTGAATCTGTGACCAAACAGGAATCAAAGCAAAGCGTAATGTTTCGAAAACAAGAATCATAGGTATTGTGTTCGTAATGTTTCGAAAAGTTTGGACGGAGTTCGAAACAATTTCTTCAACTTGCTATCTGATAACTCTATGTTAAACAGGAGAATGCAAATACAAACGTGAAACGGAAATTGCTCAGTAAGAGGCTGGGTATGGAAAGATACAATTTTGTACGCTGCTGTTTAAGTTTACTTTACTGTCGTTAAGTTCGGATTCTTTTGTTAATTTTTAAACCGTTTTTTCGGGTTTGAGCTGTGTTTAGGTTTGGTATGTTGTACATTTATATTCTTAGTCAGGTGATGCTATGTAGCTTTATTGATGTAAAAAAAAAATATAAAACTTTGCTAAATAATGCTTGACATCTGTATAAAGGACGCGTGTGTTTGTGTGTAGTTATACAAAATATGACTTGAGTCGAGTAGATTCAATAGGTCAAATAGATCAGCTAGATTCAATAGCATCACGATGGATTGGGATAACGAGGAGGGTAGGGGATGCTGTTCGATTTTACTGATTTACTGGTTTAGGATCAGTAGATATTTTTGTTAATTGATTAAACATAAAAAAGAATAATAAAAAATATTTTTACGTAAAAAACATAAAAGTTTTAAAGAAATAAAAAAAAATATATAAAGTTTTGAATGTGGGAGTAACAAAAATATGACTATGGAGTCGGTAGATCAATAGCATCAATAGATCGATAGATCGGGGGAGGGTGGGAAGGTATGGATGGTCGGGTGGATGGGTGTGGTGCCGTTGAATTTACTGATCATTTAACTGTTTTAGGTAATGTAAAAAAAATAATAAATTTCAATAATACAAAAAGTTTTAAAGAAATAAAAAAAAAAAAATTTATTTTAAATGAAAACTAAATAATTTCTTTAACAAAAATATAAATAAAATAAACAAACACAAAAAACCGAACACTGTTTTTATTAAGATGAATATTACTAAATGCAAAGCGCTACGATTCGTTCATGTACGCTCTGCTTAGCCTTTTACTATTGGTTAAGTATAGACTTCTGTTAATGTTGATGTTATTCATACTTACGTATTTTAGGTGGTGCTGTTGTACATTATATTTCTTAGTTCAGGTTCATGATATGTTAGCCGATTGAATGTTGAAGGGAAGAACTTTGTAGTGACGGCGTATATTCGTTGTTAGTATGTTTGTTGAAGGTGTGATAAAAATATTTGTTAATATTATATGTTAATGTGAATAATAACAATGCATATGTTTGAAAAAGTGTGAGTAGGTTACGTCGTGGGCCCAATGTTAGTTACTTTACTGATGTTATGCATGGAGTTTTGTTAATGTTAACAGTTTATTCGTACGCTAAGATATGGTTAGGTTGTGTTGTACATGGATAATTCTTAGGTTCGGTTATTTTATGTTAGCTTTACTGATGGGAAAAACTTTGTTACGTAGGTATATATTCAAGGGTTAGTATAAAAAAGATCTTATTTTTTTATGTTATGTTTATCCATAATGATACTCGAGATGTGACTTGACTGCAATAGATCAATAGATTGCATGAAGGGTGGGATTAGTATTATCCATGGATGTGTAGGAGGTGGTGATAGTTGATTTTACTGACTTTGGTGATTACTGATTTACCGCTTTAGGGTATGTAAAAAATGTAAATTTGCAAGTTATAAACATAAAAAGAATAATTTTTTCTAATTTTATTTTTTAAGTTTTTTTTTTAACTATTTTTATAAGTTTTTTATTTTACATTTATACTTTGTGTTTAATTTTTTTTAATTAAATTTTTTTTATTTATTTATTTAGTTATTTATTTACGAACTTACAACCCCCATATTCGAGATCTACAGATCCGATAACACATATAAGGACATCAACATTGTTGTTATACGAATTGGGTATATTATTTGACCTCTTCTACAACGAAAACACCTTATATGAAAGCTGTATACCAAGTTTCAACGTTCTATGACCACTTCCAAGATTTTGGGTCACAGTCCCAACATCATGAGGACGTAGTGTTATTTTACCTCTTCTGTATCGCAGGATACATTAATAAGTAAGGTATGTATACCAAATTTCATCGTGCGATAGTCAAATAATTCGAAAGATTTGGTAAGCACAGCCCGCATCATCTGAGGGGGCCCCTTAGTGTCATTTCTTACAAACTTCATGTATAGTTTTACATCCTAGAAAGGTGTATACCAGAATCTTCATCGTTCTATGTTAATATTTTAGATTTTTTGGGGGCACAGCCCCCATCTAGGGAGCTTAGTAGATTCATTTTACTTCTTATGTATCGATGTTACATTATAAGAAGGCTGTATATCGAGTTTCATCGTTCTATGTCAATATTCAAAGTTTTGGGGCACTGCCCCATCACCCATAAGGCGTTGTGTCAGTTTACCTCTTTTACAGAGAGGGTACCTTATAAGAAGGGTATATACCGAGTTTCATCGTTCTATGTCAATATTCTAGGTTTGGGGGGCCAGTACCTCCTTTGGGTAATTTTACCTCTTCTACAACGAGGATACCTTATATGAAGGGTATATACCGAGTTTCATCGTTCTACGTCAATATTCTAAGTTTGGGGGTCAGCATCCCTCCATGGGATGCCCACGGTCATTTCACCTCGTCTACAGCGAGGATACATCCTCAGAAGGTTGTAAACCGAGTTTCATCATTCTATGTCAATATTTCAGGTTTGGGCGACAACCCCCCATGGGGTGCCCTCGGTTATTTTACCCCTGGCTGCATCTAAGATACATCCTCAGATGGTTATATACCGAGTTTCATCCTTCTACGTCAATATTTAAGGTTTGAGGGTCAGTAGCCCCCAAAGGGGGCCCCTTGGTCATTTTACATCGGTTACACCTAAGATACATCCTAAGAAGGCTGTTATACAAAGTTTGTCGTCTACGTCAATTAATACTTCAGGTTTGGAGCAATCACCCCTCTAGGCGCCCACGGTATTTTACCCCCAGCGCTTCTAAATACATTCCTCAGAAGTTGTATATCACGAGTTTTCATCACATCAACGCAATATTTCAGTTTGAGGGGTCAGCAGCCACCCCAATGGGTCCCTCCCGGCTTCATGTACCTCGGTTAAACCTAAAGATACATCCTAAAATGCTCTATACCATGTTCGTCTTCACGTCAGTATTCAGGTTTGGGGGCCAGCAGCCCCCTAGGGCCCCTCATCGATTTACCTCGTACACAGTAAGAACATTCCTAAGAAGGCCTGTATACCAATCGTCGTCATACGTCAATATTCGGTTGGAGCCAGCAAGCCCCCGTGAGGGCCCTCGGTCATTTTACCCTCGGTTACACCTAAACTACATCCTCATAAGTGTGTATACCAGTTTCATCACTCTTACTCAATATTTCAGTGGTAATCAGCAGCCCCAATCAGTCCCCGGCATTTACCTCGTTCACACCTAAGATACATCCCAAAAGACGTATACCAAGTTTCGTCTTCTATGTCAATATTCAGGTTTGGGCCGGAACCCAATGGTGTGCCCTCAGGCATTTTACCACGTCACCTAAAGATACCACTCCAAGAATCTGATGGCCAAGTTTCACCTTCTACGTCCAATCCCAGATTTTGGGCCACGTGTTAAAATAAAATAATAATAATAATAATAATAATAATAATAATAATAATAATAAATAATAATAATAATAATAATAATAATAATAATTAATAAAATAAAAAAATAAATAAAATATACAGAAAATAATAGTAATAATATACGCGGAAAACCGGACGCCTCGCTACCCAGCCGCAACGCGCGCACTCAGTGAGGCGCTGCCAACACGCTTCTTGCTGCTGCAGGCGCAGCCGCACTGAAACAAAGCTAACGCTGACGGAAGAAAATAATGTAAACAATAATAAAAATAAAAAATAAACATAAAATAAAATAAATAAAATAAGAATAATAATCAATTATAAAATGAATAATAATACTAAAAATAATAATTATAATAATAATAATAATGAAAAATCACATTAATTAAAATAATAATAATAAAATAATAAAATAAAATAATCAAAATAAATAGATAAAATAATAAGTACTCATAATAATTTAATAATAATAAACAATAATAAGTAAAAAAAATAATTAAAATAAAAAATAAATAAATAAAATAAAAAATAAATAATAATAAAAATAAATAAAAAATAAAAATAAATATATTGAAAAATAAACAAACATGTGCATATGAAAGCTCTTCTTAAAAATGCCCGTTGGCCACTAACGATGAGAACACTCAGGTGTTGCATCTGTAGACCTCGACGAACTGTTCCAATACTACTGACTTGCTTAAAAAAGAGATAAAAGCAAAATGTTATTGATAAGTAAGTACCTAGATTTTTACCTACCATAACAATACAATACAATATAAACATTTAAAAGATAATAAACTTTAACTGGTCTTTCAAACTGCCAACGTATTGCCCATTTGCTGCAGCATAATAACTGGTGATGTGGATGACGATTTAGCATTGTTAGAAGTGGGCACCCAATAAATCATTCTCGTTGGCTTACATTGGCTTGCAGAATTCTCCGTTACAATGCATCTTTAGTGAAACCAAGTAAGAACTTGAAAAGGATTGCATAATTTATAGTAACTGTTTATTTTCCAAGTTGGTTCCACATAAAGGTTAATAAAAAATTGACTGATGGAGCTGGAACTTATTTCATTTGATTCAAGGAGTCAATAAGTTTCCAGATAAAAATGTAAGGGAGATTTGCTACAAAATATTAAACAACAATAGTTATTTCGCACATGTTGAAAATATTTTAGTAGCAATGTTAGCTGATGAAGAAGAGGAAGTTAAATTGATTTGTTAATCCAAGCTAAAGTATTAATCGCTTAACCTAATTTGACTTGCTAATCCAAGTTAAAATACTAATCCAACTAGATCACTTAACCTAAATTGATTTGTTAATCCAGACTAAATATTTTATAAAAAAAAAAATATACAAATGAAAAATGTGCGTAGACAATTTCCTTAAACCTAAAGAAAATCAATACGAATTAATAGTTGAGAGGCAAATAATATGTTTTATTTCCTCTAACTATAGTATTCAAATCTAAAGTAACAGGCGGAGGTTGGACCATAGGAGTCTTCACTGTAGTCTCCGTGGTGTCCTTTGCTTCGGCCTTTTGTAAAAAAATTATATCCGAAAATCGATGAAAACTTTTGTCGCTCAAAAAAGTCATGTTAAATTCTAGATGAGATATTAGCTAAAGTATATGTTAAAATTTAGGCATTCTGACCTGAATAAACTATATAACTTAATAAATAGGTAGAAACAAAAATTTGTGAAGTTTTCTCTAATAAATCGACAAAAAATTACGAAAAAACATTATTTTGTATAACTTTTAAACAACCTCAACAAAAATTTTATTCCATAATATGTGTTGTAAAATTTAATTTTAATCATTTGGTACCTAAATCATGCATGTAGTATGAATAGTAAAAATGTTACAAACATTTTTGTATTATTAACCCAAAAAAATTCTAGATTTCTTAACTTTTTGAACTTAAGGTCAAGTAGGACGACTATATAGGTTTGATTTTTTCATCAGAAAAATGTGTTTTTACACCAAAACAAAGTTAATACGATAGGCTATTTCTTTTTGTTTTTTTTTTCTTTCACTAAACTAAAAATAAATATATAAAATATATATAATATATATATATATATAATATATATAATATATATATAATTATATATAATATATTATATAATTATTATAAAATATATATATATATATATATAATATAAAGTATATATAAATATATATATATAATATATATAAATTATATCAGTGGGCTACCTGAAAAATTACACCTTGGTAAGCAGATTATATCTATAATAATAAATATATATATAATATAATATATTATATATAATATATAATATTATAAATATAATATAATATATAGTATATATATATATATATATATATATAAATATATATATATACTTATAATTATATATATATATATAAGCTGATTTAAAAAAAAAAACGATGTTTTTTTTAAAAAAACACCGTTTTTTTAAAAAAAGACGGTTTTTAAAAAAAGACCAAAGCCAAAATTTTTGTTTTTTTTGTTTTTTTTTTAAAATTACTTTTTTCATATAGAATCAAGTCCTTTGGTATTAGGACATTTCAAAATACAGTAAAATCAATATGTAGAAGAGTATGCAATACTATAAGAATTATTACATAGCTAAATTTATTTTGTTCTAGCATTAAATATTACATTTCACAATGATCTGATTATATTATTATTATATAATATATTATATAATTATATATAATATATTATATATCATTATTAATTATTATATTATTATATTATGATTATAATATATAAATATTATAAAATAATATAATATATATATATATATATACTATATAATATATTATATAATAGATATATATATATATATATAGTATACTATATATAGATATACATATATATAATAATATATAAATAATAGTTAATATATATATTATGTAATTATATATATATATATATATATATATACTAAAATAAATATATAATATAATAGATATTATAGATATAATATATATTAAAATAAAGAAAAAATCTTCATCTACCTTTTTCTCCCCAAGAATGGTGAGCGTAAGAAGCATCGGAAAAAAAAGCAGTTAAGTCGATTGACAAAAGTTCAAAAAGAAGAATAGCCTTACCCTCCCCCCTCTGTACCATTACTAGTAAAGGACCTATGCACAGGCTCACAAAAAACCACCCGTAGAGTACTTTGCACACCATCTGACTTACGTTACGTATATTTCTTATATACCCTCTGTTCTAACAATAATCCGCAGTAAATAGCTATTCAGATTCTAGAAGATATGTGTGTGCATCCTTTTAGATCCTCCATTCAGTTCTACTAACCATTAGCCCCATCATCACACACTCTACTCTTTATTCTATATGATCACTCTAAATATATCCTTTCGTCTCTCCTCTCTAAACACCTCTACCTCCCTCTCCTTGCTATTCTATCGGTTTACGACTCAATAACACTTTCTTCGATCCTCCCAGCCGATTGTTTCCAAACACAACTCGCCACTTAATACATCCTCGCTATAAATAACTCTATCTATCTATATCCTTCCTATCTATATCTCATATATATCTCATATCTCTATCTCTATATCATTTATATCTACTCGAGCCATTACCCTGCTTCACACCACTACAATAACTCTCCAATATATTCATTCCTCATTTTATCATTCTTCTCACACCTAGCATGCCCCAAGATTGTCCACATTCTGAACACATTTGAACTTTCAAAAACCTGTACTATATTTAATCAGTTCTCATTATTTCCAATGCTCCACAACCATACAACATATCACATTTACATTACAAACATACGTCTATTAAGACCCAGCACTACTAAAGACTTAGGTCCCTATACATTCACCAACGTCTATCCTTTCCTATTGCACCACCACCTTCTTAAAAATTAAACTCAGGACACTTATTCCACTGAGCATCACCAATATAAAACATAAATAAATACTTAACACTGAGACTATCCGCACTCACAAACCAAAAACCTATACATCTTATCTACCGTTACTTTCTTCAAAACCCCTCCTTTACACACCGTTCCAAATTTTTATATACTCTTTCCTCTTTTGTGCAAAGGCACAACATCCTCATCAAAATCCAAATCATCCAGGACATCCACCAGCCCCACCATACTTTCTTTCTTCCACCTCCGATATCCTGACCACGCTCATCCTCAATTCTTTTCATAACCCCATTCCATAAATACAAATGAATAACCAAATAGACATAACACAACCCTGTCTCTCTCCGCTGCTATTAATACTAAACCAAATCACTTTTGTGTCGTTCTGATTTCTTCTACTGCTCGTGAAAGTCCTCTGCGTAACATTAGCGATTCAGAAGTCTAACCACCAAACATCATACTATCACTCCTACTAACACACCTGCCATAGAGCTTCCCTATTAAACCCTATCAATACCCCTGTTGCAAATCCATAAAACTTAAATACAAATTTGTATTCTCTCTCTATCACTTTCTCTCATCATTTGCCTCCAACTGTCACAATAATTCTGACCCACCACATCACTTCTAACACTACCTATAAACGCACCTTGTTCTTATCACCCTCATCCCTCCTCTGCACAAGGCAAATGGCTTCTGCAAACCCACAACATATTTATCCTCCCTTTAAAAACACTCACTACACATTTGATTCTACAAGTATTTTGATACTATTCTCTTATATTTCCAGATTAATTCTTCTAGAAGCCGTACTTATATCTGATTCTCCTTCACAATCCACTCAAACCTATACCTATCCTTAAAGACATTCATTACACACACTTCAAGATCCAATTCAATCAGAAACTTGCCTCTTCTTATCATTCACCAGTAATTTCATCTATACCTTTAGCAATTTTTATACCATCCTCAAACTATCTCACTTAACTACCCATTTCCTCTTCTTATTCTATATATACCCTATCCCACAAAAAATACCAATATTCCTTCTCAATGCAACCATCACAATATCCCACACACCACATCACTATCACCTCTTCATTACTAAAAAATATTATACCAAATTTTCTCTGTAGTGTCCTCCCACACTCACCCTCCATCCATTTTCCATCATTACAAAAACAACCATACACCTATTCAATTATACTGAGCAAAGGTCCCTCTATTCTAATGTGTAACCTTCGTGCTTCCCTACAGAAGAGCTTCCTTATTCACCTTTTATTCACCAATTCATCCTCCCCAAAAACTGTTCATTATTAAACCTCTTCTTTCTTTTATGTACGCATGCTTATCTTTTAGCATTTCTTATTATTATCCCATTCCTTATTATAATTCCGAGATACTTTCTTTTGAAACTCTCTCACATTGCTTTTTAAGTACAATCTAACCTACACCCGCCTTTTTTTTTACTTTTTAACCCGCTTGCTTCACCTCTTTCATCCACCACTCACTGTTAACAATCTCTTAACCTCCTACTTATTAGTACACCCACATACTTCTTTTCGCCACTTACTAAACAATTGCTTCCAGATTGTATTTAGTATTCAGCTTGTTCACATTTTCACTTGATTTTTTACTTGCCAGCGTTCTTACATACTTATCCTTATTACCTTTTCACTAAACTTCTCCACTCTAATTTTTACCTCTTCCTTCCGTACACCTGCCTTCTCCATCAAGTCGCCCACTAAACTTAATTGACATAGATACAACATTTATGTACCGATAATCCACATTATCTAAACAACCTTACTAATTTTGAAACATCCAAACATTTCTAATACTTCAACATCGCTTTCGTGCACCAACACAAAATAATCATACTTTCACCCTTTCTGAAAACATCTCTTACACAATACACAACTCATATTATACTTATGGTAACGTCTTGTTTTAAAAGAAAGTTATTACTACACAACACACTCTCTTCCTCACATGAAATCAATCACCTCCCCTACAATTTACTCATGGCTCCTGACACCCAAAACCCACCTGTGATCACCACCTGGTTTTGCAAGACTAAAAGATATAAAGATTATTAGTAATGAAAAGAAAATACTCTCTCCTGAAAATAACCACATTATATATAGATAGAATAGAATTAATTAATTTATTAAATACTAATTAATAAACCATATAATATATCTAATAAATTATAGATATATATAAATATATAAATATATATATATTAAAATATAACTAATAGGAATATTATAAATTATAAAAATACAAAATTAATATTAATTACACTGTCACTATATTAGAAATCTTATTCGTATTAATAGTCAATATTTAAGCCTAGAAGGGGTATTGGTAATTTAAAACACATTTAATAACATCATCTTTAATATACATAAAAAAGAGGTAATTTTAAAAAAAAATAAAATAAATAATTTTGCTTTAGAAAAAAAAACCTTATTATTTCGCAAAAAAAAAAACAAAATTAAAAAAAACCCGTTTTTTTCACAAACCCATATATAAAATATTTATATATAATATTTATTATATAATATATGATATATATAAACTACTATATATATACTATTTATATATAATATATATAATTAATATAATATATACTACTATTAATACTAAATATTAATTATGTTATAATATGGCTGCAAATAATCTCTATATTTAATAAGTTGTTTAAGAGTTTTATATAAACATAATAATAGGTAAGCGTAATTAAGATATAACTTCACCTTCTCGTTATTTTTTGAATTCCATCCCCCTATTTCTGTACTTGATAACTATATTTTATTCCTAATCTTCTTTGACGACTTATTATCTTAATTCCATTCATATTCCGATTAATTACTAGGTTATTATATATAGTTCTACAGAATTTATCTTCTCTATTCTAGCGGTGATTTTCGAAATCACATGACCTCGCAGTCGCCAAATATCATATATTCTCCTTATGCTTTGTCTTATATCTCAACTTTTTTTTTTTTATTTTTTTTTTTTTTGTTTATCCTTTTTTTTTTCATTTTTTTTTAATTCTTTTTTGTATTTATATCCCATCGCTTGCGTCTCCTCTGAGAATGGTGAAATTTATCCGTCGTCAAAGTCCTTGGCGAGGGATATAGTTTTAGAAGCAACCGTACGTCTTTACTCTATACCCATAAATGACTATACTCAAAGCCTGCCCCCATTTTAATATCCTAATAGTGTTGTTGTGCGTGCGTTTTATGTGTATCGTGTGGTTTGGTGTTATATATATTTTTTTTATTTAGTGATTTATCGCATATGGAGGAGTATGTGTGGTGGAGTTTATTTTGTAGGGTTGAGTTGGTTTAAGCTTGGTATTTGAGGGGAGTGGGTAGGAGGGGTGGAGTGTTAATGGGCGCGTAATATTGGAGTGTTGTGTTTTTTTGGGTACTAAGGACTATTTGGTAATTAATAACATAACTTTATATTTAATAATATATATATATAAATATATAGTATATATATATAATATATATATAATATAGTATATATATATAATATATATATATATCTATAACTATATACGTTATACATATATATATATAATATACTAAAATATATTATATATATATATATATAATATATATATATATATACTAAAATAATATATACTATATATAATACTAGAAATATATATATATATATATATATATATATATATAGCTAACGAAAACACTCGAAAACAAATTTAATAATGAATACGTACCTATTTTATCTGCGTTTTCTATTATGAAAAGCTTCGTTACATTATATTATCCAAATACTTAATTTAAATCACATTCCAATTGCGTAAATTTCTTTAGGCCTATCATTTTTTTATAAATAAATCCTTGTTTAATAACTTTATATAGCTGAATACTTAATATAAAATCTAACTTAAAAGATAAATGGTAGTAGTATGTATGAATATAATGACTAAATACCACATTAAATAAAGTATATTAAAATAATAGCAATATCAGAACAATCAGACACATCCGTTACAAAAATTTCAAACAAACTGCCACAAGCCACACATTTCGTACGTATTTACGGAATGAGAACGAAAGTTCAGTATATTTCATTATAGGAGGACTAGACTAAGCACCGCTCCCTGTATAATTATTGCTTAAAATAATGACTTCATTCGTCCCCTCGGCCAAAGAATTTTTACTTCTAAGATCAGAGGTAGAGACAGAATTCATAAATAAATCAATTACTTATTATAGCTATTATTATGTGTTGTTTTCTTTTAATTATGCATGCAAAATAGCTCTTTTTAACTATATAATATTTTAATAATTTAGTATACTTTTCAATTTTAATTTCAATAATTTAAACCTAAAAATGGGTAAGCTACCTAACCCGGC
>JABUQX010060152.1:0-7500 GCA_015478945.1 Trachelipus rathkii | reverse complement strand
GTGTGAACCATCTCCTTACTGACTTCGCTTGAATGACACGTAGCGGAGTCCTGTTGAAAAATCCAAGGTCTATCGCCAAACCAATCCATTATTTGAGGTAGTAAACGAGTTTTTATTACCTCTATGTACTTATGCTGTTGAAACTGGCCTTAGTTAGGCCAGCCTCAACCACTGTTGTTATAAATACTGATGTTATAAATTTTGAATAAATGCTTGAAAAGAAAGTTCTTACCTTAACAATACTGATATGCATACAATAACCTATTTATAATACCTAGGGAAGCTTCTCTACATATTAAAGTACAGGCCATATACACACAACACTTTGCTGATCTTTCTCTTTTCAAACAATTTGTTTCAAGTCAGTTAGTCAATAGTGGATTAGGTATTTATATAAATTTAACAAATTAAATCACAAGTAAAGCCACAAATTTAACTTGACTAAACTTTAGAAAACTTTTCACAAAAAGTAAAAACGCTCCGAAAAAAACTGTAGCCTATTATAGTTGGTTCGTTCGTTCGTTCGTCTGGCCATGACATTTTATCTTCTTCTTTACCAATATATGTTTATGGGAATTTTTATCTATTTCATTTTTATTAAATGTAATTTTTATCATACAATATTTATTTAACTTATGTTTTATTTAGTATTTTTTTATCATAATTGGGGAATTTTAATTGCAGTTTTATCACACTCCCCAAAGAGAATTGCAGATTGTAGATCTGCAATCCCAATGTTTTATAAATCATCAAGATTATCTTTTATAAATTGAGCACATTTTTGTGCAGCTTTTCTCTTAGAACGGTTTGATGCAATCCCAGAATTTTCTGGTATATTTACACTTGCTTTATTTTGAGTTATGTTGGGTTGTTGATTGGTGTCAGGTGTTAATTTGGTATGTGTTATTGACAGTTCCAATGTGTAGAGATTACAGATAGCATGATATGCTATTTGGCCATTGCCATGTTTTAAGATTCACTGTTCGAATCTTGTTATCATATCCAAGTACAACTTCAAGTACTCTGCCTAATTGCCAAAATGGATGTGATTTAACGGGAGATTTTATTAATACAATATCACCCACTTAAATTTTATTTTCCCAGTTTTCATGCAGCTTTTGACCAAATTCTCTTAAGCTAAGCAAATACTATTCATACCATAGTTGTTTAAATTGGGTGTACATTGATTCTTTAGTATGTAAGATTTTTTCTAGAGAGTCTTGGTCAGTTTCCTTCCCTATTATCCTTTCGCACTTCTCAATATTAGTGATGAGTTACAATAAATGGAAGAAAGAATTAGGTGTTATAAATCAATATCGATGGACTCAGATCGGTAAGTTAGGTCTAGAATTGAGAGATTTTTAACTTGGAGGGATGCCTTTTTTTATTGAAGGCTTAATTTTAGTAAAATAAAGGTAGTTGCTAGTTCCTAGTTTTGGCCAACATATAGAATGACGTCCAGCCAGTATTGTTCTAAAACTTAAAGTAAGCGTAAAAGGATTTTAAAGGCAAGAGGTATTAGAATTAAACAAATAGATAGAATATACCTAAACAAACTAGTCCCGCTAAATCAGAATATAAAGAGTTAGGACCAGCTTGGAAAAAGATATCTTATAACCTAAGCTTTCTCAGAACAATTCCTCTATCATTAATAAGGCAATTAATACTTTGGCCTAACTAGAACTAATGTTAAATTTACAAATGAAATACTTTACGGAATCTTGATCTTTACGAAGTTTAATATATAGTTGGATAGCATAATGCTACATAAAAGATCGGAGCTATATCATCTCACGTTTTACTCAATTGACTCTTAATTTTCAAGTGCCTCGTTTTTTTTTCAAAACAAACTTTCGTTGTTGCCAAACAAAAACATATTTTCCAGGCCAAGAAAGTCTCTAAAGTCTAAAACATGGTGTAAAATAGTGGGACAAGAAATATTCACAAATTTATCACAAATTTATTACGCCATCTACTTCATATTGCAAAGACAAAGTATTGTCTATTAAAAAAGTCACACTAAATACTTGCTGTGTATCATATTTGAAACCTAACAAAAATGTTTTCAAGTGTACAACACCAACCTTTAAAACCATAGCATTCAAATTCCGAACAACATTCGCTATTACTCATACCATACAATATAATAAAGCAAATCAAACATATTTACAAAGTTTAAGTTTCATATAACAAAGCCAATATAAACTAAACACTAAATCTAACTTAATTCTAAAAGGAAACTATTATTTACGAATCATCCAGCTTTCTTTCAGGAATTTCCTGAACTTGACAGCAGCCTTCCATGCAGATTTTTTCTTAACACCTGAACTGCCTACTTCTAGCAAGCTGGAGGATGGGAATCAGTAATTTAAGAACTTTCTTCAACAGAATTGGTCAATATCATCCCTTTTTCACTCTGATTCGACAGGCCGGCCCAGAGTGGGTTATAAACAATTCCATAGGATACAAGTTGCAATTAGGATGATGAACAGTTTTACCATTACTTTGTTTTATTTTTGCTGACCTACTGCCCTACAGCCACTTCTATGACCCTTCCCCACATCCAGAAGGGTCTAGGTTTGTTAGACAGTTTTATAAGTTACAACATCGCCACACTTATTACGATTAGTCAAGGACTTTGATTACAAGTGTTCTACTAACTCTCTGAGACTCAACAAATACTCTTCATACCATAGCCTTTTGAATTCTTCAAAGGTTATAAGTTGCTGATCCAGACTTTTAAGTACAACATCCCTGTCTATCTCTCTCCATGGATCTTCCGAGTCTCTAAAGACAAGATCCGAATTAAAGTGTATTTTCAGAAAGGATTTGGGAGTAATGATATTTAAATCATTTTCAGAAGACCTATAAGTGAGAGGTCTGGAATTTATAGCGTCTTTAATAGAGGATAAAGTGGTCAGTAGTTCAAAATAAGAAAGTTTTTTAGTTTGCACATTTTTATATAAGCATTTTTTAACAGTCCTTTTAAGCCTTTCCCAAGCTGCTCCGATAAACGCAGCATAAAGAGGAATTTTAATATGCTTAATGTGACACCTAGTAAGGTGATAACAAAATTCTTTGGAATAAAATACATCACTCAGGATATTTTCTGATTTTCCAAATGCTTGAGCATTATCAGAGTACAAGTGAGAAGGAATAGTGTACCTATTGCAGAACCTTTGAAAGGCAAGTAAAAAATTCTCCGTAGACATATCAAAAACAAGTTCCAGGTGTAAGGCCCTAATGCTCAAACAAGTAAAAAGCAAAATATACATTTTGTAATCCTTCTTTCTTTCTGTGCCCTTAACAAAAAAATGACATGTGAAATCAACTCCCACATGATGGAAAGGTTTGACCAAAATTAGTTGTGTTTTTGGCAAGTTGGTAAGTTTGGGATAATTGTAACAGAGAGCATTATATTTCTTACATAAGAAACAGGAAGACAAGGTATTTTTAACAGCTTGTCTGGCTTGAGGTATCCAGAACATAATTTAAAGTAGTTTGTACCTCAAGATGCTGAACTTGGGAATGAGCATTCAAAATAATCAATCGGGTGAAGTGGTGGGCTTTGCCCAATAAAATGGGATTACAAATATCAAAACTAAAATGAAGAGACTTAGAAATCTTCCCATGGGAGCGGAGAATTTAATCATTGTCTAAAAATAGATATAGGTTTTTAACAAGGCTGAGAATCATCATTAGTTTTGAGAAAACTAATTTCTTTTCCAAAACATGCAAGTTGCATACGCCTAATCCAACGTAAAGTACAGCAACTGTACGAAGAATCCAGTTCTACCACCTATTGTGACCTAAAGATTATAAAACAATAAGGATATACGCTATGAATCACTTATCAAACTGGGAAAACCTTTCAATGCCTAAGACATCATCAACAGCATTAGCCATAGTACAGTGTACAAAGGACTTAAGTTTACACTCAGGGGGAAGGCTCAACAGTTAATGTGCAGGTCAATTTTCAAAATCATTAGACAAGAATGGAGGTCCATTCACCCAGAATTTTTTAATTTCAATGAATTTTTTAAATGATACATATTTGGTCAAAAATCAGCAGGATTGCTGTTGGTATCAGTATACTTGAAATATATAGGTAAATTAAATTCAGAAAGTATTTCCTTTTTTGAAAGTTGTCTTTAAGCCTGTTTTTAACCAATTTTGACTTACATTTAGGGTTATTTGTTAACAGCCAGGAAAGCACTACCTGGGCATCTACAGCTAAATTTAAAAATTTAAAATTAATATCTTCAAAGGAAGACAAAATGCTGGGCAAACACTTAAATGTAAGCACAACAGCCATAAGTTCAAGGCAAGGGATGCTCAACTCCTTCAAAGGGGCCATTTTAGCCTTAGAAAAGACTAATTCAGAAATGTCATCACAACATCCATACATAATAAATCCATAAGAAGTTTTTGAGCTATCACAAAATACATGCAAACCATAAACTTTGTCAAGGACCATTCTCCTAAAAGATAATTCAGAAGCCTTATTAAGCGAAGAAGCAACTCTTTTCCACTCAGATATAATTTTAGGATCTAAGACAGTTTCCTAATCTACTTTAGGGCTCAAACCCTATATGTCCCTCATCAATATCTTACCACTAACTGTTAAAGGTAAGATTAACCCCAAAGGGCCAAAAACAAAAGAAATGGCTGACAAAATTTGCCTTTTAGTATTAGCCTCTATATTAATATCAACTTTCGCTTCACTAGGCTATCATTTACCAAATGATATTTATAACCTAAAACTTTCTTTTCTCGGCAACCATGCGCAGCAAATCTGCCATCCGCTTCAAACATAGAATTTAACTTTGGCAAGTTAGAATTCCAACTTCTAGGTTTAAAGGAAGCTTCATCCATTCTCGCACATGCTTCTTTATAAATGTACTCTAATTCTAAAGGATTATTGCTACTATAAAGGAAATTATTTACATAAAATTTACTTACTAGCAGTCTAGAGCATAAATCATCTGGAAATTTAGAGGCAAGGTGTTTCATGACAAATTGGAGAATAAAAGGGTTGCTAAAAAAACAAACACCAGGGTGGTGTAGTGATAGGTGACAATTTTGCCATTTTCTACCCAGAAAAAAACAAAATCTATTTCTATCCTCTTAAGTAAGTAATTTAATAGCAAGAAAGGCCTGCTTTATATCAGCAAGAATGACATATTTATTACACCTGAATTTCAATATTAATTGTAGGAGTGAGGACATTAGGTCAATGCCTGGATAGGCAGCTTCATTCAAAGAAGGCAATTTAAGGTTTTTTTTTAAAGAGCAATAAGAAAACTGGGCGTATTTTGGTAGTAACCTGAGCCTCAGTCTTTAGAACAGGCCGATGGGGAATGAAAATTAAATTTGCATATTCTGAATGGTTTATATCTACCTTCTCAATAATACCATCAGCCAACTGTTGTCTAAAAACTTTACCATAATCATCAAATAAATCTTATAATGTAAGTTAGAGACAACTCTGTCAAGGACTTTACGGCAACCACAGGATTAGAAGGAACCAGGTCAATGGTTTCCTTCCAGGGAAGTTTCACATAGTAGTGACTATCTTTAAAAATTATGTTTTTATTAAATTCAGAAACTTGCAAAATATCAGCTTTAGCCATATCTTCATTAACATCTTATCACCAAGGCTTTCAAGAGTAAATATATTGTCGAGACCATGTTCTACTACACTGTCCTCAAAAATACTCGTCAATGGATTAAAATATGAGGCAGAAGGACTTAAAACCTGATTAACAAGAGAGGAATGGGCAAGATTTTCGAGACATGAAGGACCTCCAATTCTATTAGAAGGTATATTCAGGTTATCAATTTGGTCAGGGTATAGAAAATTTTTAATATCACCAAATGATACAATATGCTGACCCATCCTAAAGCAAGCTCCATTCATACATTTTTCAAATATCAAAATGGCAAATATTGTAACAAATCTATACCAATTAAAGCATGACATTCTACAAAATCCTCACAACCATGCCCATCACTCAAAGAACTTACACTGTACCCAAGTTTATTTATATTCTCTAAAGCCATTTTTAAACCAGATATTTCAAACTTAATATCAAAGAACTCATCAATGAGCAAAGCAAATGGAAACTGGCTTCTACCAGGCAAATCAATAACAAAAGAGCTAAGAAAGAAAGTTTTTTCTTTCGATGAAATAAATCTATGTATGTCATAAATAATACTATACAAAGTTTTAAAGTCTAATAGCTGCCCTGCAATCTTAGAACTAACATAACTTCGTTCCAACCCGGAGTCTAAAAGCGCTAACAAACGGCATTGCTTACCCCCTTCCTACAAAGGGATTTCTATAAATGGGAGGAGATAGTTTTGTTTAAAAATTAATGCAAAGAAAAGACATAGTTTGACTGCTAGAATTATTAGAATGCCCCTTTTTACATAAAGCAGAAATATGAGTAAAAAGTTTACAATACATGCAAGCGTAATCTAAAAAGCCCCCTTGGTTACCCGGACATTCTTCAGTAGCATGCTTGGCACTCGAGCACAACTTACAAATATGCAGCTGGTCACAGCGTTCTAGCCTAGAATCAATGTATGTGTAAGATGGACATTTATTCATGCTATGACCTGCCATGCTGCAAAATTTACACGGAAAAGCTGAATTGGAAGCCTTGCTTCTAAAAGGAACATTAGATTTGGCAGACTTTTGGGTAGTCTTAAAGTTTTCAAGGGTAACTTTAGAACCATTAGGGGTTGAGTTCTTTTCATTATTACCATGGCCCTTGTTTTGACCACCATTAGCATGCTTATTATTGTTAAATTTATTATATTTAAGACAATTATTATTATTAGGGTTATTATAATAATTACCATTGTGTCTGCCAAATTTACATTTCCTAAAGTTATTATTATCATGCTTAGGATGCGAACTCTGCATCAGCTGCAAGCGTTTCATTAAGGTAGACGAATTCTCAAGCACGTCATTTATACTTGGGTAATTTGTTAGAGTTTTATCGATTAATAAATTTATAAACCTAAGAGGTAATTTATTAACTACGAGCGAACTAATCATTTTAAAACCTCCAGTATCAGGAGCAAGGAAATCTAAACCATAAGACTTACGGTCATAAGCTTTTAATGAATGATTTCACCTCGGATAAACTATCTTCAGGAGGAGGAGAAATGTCTAATAGCCTAACAATTATTTTTTCTACTATGAAATCTCTATCGAGAAATTCCTTCTTTAAAATATCTAAAGCAATGGACTAATTAGAGCCTTCAGGACTCAAATGTTTAATCATTTCATAGGCCACATCCCCTGATTGCTAATCAAATGTATAAGTTTCTCCTCATTTGTGTAAACAGGATTACCGTCTATTACAGCTTTAAACTTAGACAAAAAACTGAAGAATGCTAACGTATCTGCTTCATCACCCTCAAACTTGCCTATCTGAATTGGAGGCTCTTTTGCACTCCTAAGATGGTTTAAACTAGACACAGTTTAAT
>JABUQX010060151.1:82500-87232 GCA_015478945.1 Trachelipus rathkii | reverse complement strand
GCTTTCTTGAACATTTCACTAATTTCGTTGTTTTCTAAAAAATTCTTAGTAGATTTTCTTTTTATTAATGTACTTTTCTTCCTTGTCTCTTATTCTTACTTTCTTTATAACCTCTAAGACTTTTTAAATAAAGTTATCATTTTGGTGTCTCTTACTTTGTTTTAAAAATAATTTCTTTTTTCTTTTGAAGGAAAATTCGCTTTTCCTTACTTTGTTTTCTGAGTTGCTTTCCTGACTTTTGATAATATTTGGAAATTTTCTTTGTTATTACTCCTGTGTGTTTCTTTTAATCTGTGGAAGAAACTCCCTTACCAATTTACCTTTAATTTGAAATTTTTATGGAAAAAATTAACTTCAAGGAAAATTTCTTTACCAGTAAAAAATGTCTAAAAAAATTTTTATCTATGATTATATTTTTAGTGGAAACGGATTCACTTTTATTTTCTGTTAATCTGTTCATGCAAAACTTTTCTTTGTTTGATTTTTGAACTTGCAACATTAGGTTTCTTATCTCTCTATCTTTTTTTATCTTCAAGCTCATTTTCGTAAACGTTAAACTCTTTCAATTTCATAAGCAATACCTATTTCCTCTGTTAAGATTTTTAAATCTGCTTTTCTTTACTTTCTGATCTCACTTTGGAAATATATTAACAATGTTATTAACGTTATTTCTTACTATTTATCCCGTTCTTTTGCTATATAATTGTTTCTCCTTTTTTCTGATTGTTGTAGAACGGCCTCCCTCTCATCCTCTCTCTCTCTCTTCTCTCGCTCTCCCTCTCTTTCTCTCTCCTACCTCTCTCCTCTCTCTCTCTCCTCTCTTCTCTCTCTCTCTCTCTCTCTCTCTCTGCTCTCTCTCTCTCTCTCCTCTCTCCTCTCTCTCTCTTCTCTCTCTCTCTCTCCTCTTCTCTCTCTCTCTCTCTCTTCTCTCTCTCCCTCTCTCTCTCTCTCATCTCTCTCTCTCTCTCGTTGCTCTCTCTCTCTCTCTCTCTCTCTCTCTCTCCTCTCTCTCCTCTCTCTCTCTCTCTCTCTCTCCTCTCTTCTCTCTCCCTCTCTCTCTCTCTCTCTTCTCTTATATATTATATATATATATATAAAACTATATAGATATATATATATATTATATATATATATATATATATATATATAATATATATAATAATATAATATAGTATATATATATATATATATATGTATTATATATATATATATACTATATTATATAATTATATTATATATATAGTATATATATATATATATTATATATATATATATATACTATATTTTTATAGTATATATATATATATATATGTAATCCTTTTCTTCATATACTTTCCGTTTTTCTGTTTCTGCTACTTCAGTTTTTAATTATGTTCCAATTGTTTCAATTTTTAGCCCTTCCTTTTCTTTGGACATATAGGTTAACTATTGGGAATTTTCTACTACTATTTTTCGCATTTTAATAAAAATCTATATATTGTATTTAACTGATCTTTTACATCCTTTATTTCACCTCTCACTTCTCTCTCTATTCAATTTGGATCTTGTTCTGTATATAGTTTTTTTAATTTGTGTTAAAAATATTCATTAAAATATTTGGACCTTTATTAAACCATTGAGCAATAAAAAATTTTAACTTTGTATAGTTGGGAACACTAAGAAATACATTTTATGATCCAAGAGAAAAATCAGAAATGACATTTTATTCATTTTGAACTAAATTTCTGAAGTTTCATAAAGTCGATTTGTGTACTTTTTATTTTATTATTTTTATTGTCTTAAAGGATATTTTTTTTCGTTTTCAAAATTATTTTATCTTGTGGTTAAATTATTTTTTCATTAGATATTTATTGTTAAATAAAAACTAAAACAATACCATAGAGTAAATGCATAGCAGGCTGCCGTGTATGCATGGCAGACCGCTGGCTGAAGCGCTCGCTCCAACTGCGCACTGGGCGCGAGCGGTGCCGTGTAACAACTTAGTCTCGCGAGCAGAGCGAGTAAACTGCATATGTATATAATGTAAATATAACTATACCCATTACCGTGCTATAGATTAAACTGTATTACATATCTTTTTTATTTATTGGGAAAATTGAAAAAATTCTCAAAAATATATATATATATATATATACATATACAATATATATATAGATATATAAAATATAAAAGTACTTATAAAAAAAAAAAATATATATACTAAATATATATATATAATATCATATATATATATATTCCGATTCTAATTTGTTTTATTGCTCCCTGGTTTAGCAAAGGTTCAAATATTAAAAGCTTTTGTAAAATGATTCTACTTTTTGTAACTTCACTTTAACAATTTCTAAGTTATTGTCTTTGTTCATGAAATCTTTTGCAATACTGATCTCGAATTTCATCTATTAATTTCTTTACTTTATTTATAAAAAATTAATTTATTTTGTTTAACAAGTTCAAATTCATTTTTTATAGCTATTTCTTTCTACTTAAACTTTTATTAGTTATCTTTTTATAGGAAAAAAAAGATGTAATTTTATTAAAAAAAATATTTTATTATTTATTATATACCTCCAAAAAAAATTGGTAATGCATAATAATTTAAAAATACCATTTATTTACTTTTTATTCATAAAATTACTCAATTATATAAATATTCCATCTTATACATTAAGTTTTCATTTGAATTTAGGAAACAACTTTGAAAGGCACAATTATTTTATTTCTCTTTTATTAATTATGAAGGCTTTTAATATTTCAAATTTTAACCTTTCATTTATCTCATATATTATTTATATATATTTAGTATTCATATATTATATTATATATCTCTATATATATAGAATAATATATATATATATAGTAATAGATATATAATAATATATATATATATATTATTATATAGCACTTTCCCTTTAAAAGGATGTTACAAAAAAATATCAAGATATTCGAAATATCGCTTTAACACTAATCGTCTACCCATGCACTGTTACGAGTTAATTAAGACAGCTGTAGAAGAAGAGAAATTAGTTGGCCAAAATGAAGGCATTTTATAATCATGTTAATTTTTCGTATATGTTGTAATTTTTGTTTTAATTTTTTTTTATTTATTTTATTAAGGGGCTCGAGCCCACGGACGGGGACAGAGGGGGGGACGAGTCCTCCCCCGTCGTCCCCCGCTGAGGGCGAGAGACCCTGACTCTTTGATATCTTTGCTATTGTAATCTTGGGTAGTTCCTTTAGTGAAAAAAAAAAAAAAAAAAAACTTTTTGTCAACCTTCACGCGTTTATTGGCCTTTGAAATAATTCGAAAAAAAAATCAGATACATCCGGCTCGTTCGATATATTATCGCGTTAACATCCTTTTTAAAGGGAAAGTTCCATATATATATATATATATATATATTATATTGTATATTACTTATATATTGTATATTTATATATATATATATATATATATTATTATATATATATATATATATATATGTTCCAAGCAACCTTCTATTTAATCTACCTGTTTCTCTTAAAAACTTTAATATATATATATATAGATATATATATATATATAAGATAATATATAATAATATATATATATATATATGATAGTAATATATATATATATATATATATATATATTATATAATATATATATATATATATATATAATATATATATATATATGGATGGATTTGATATTAATTATCCCTTGACGTCAATAAAATAATGAAAATTCTACAGATTCAGTTCTCCTGCCACGATACCTCGACAAAAATTGCAGTTTTAAGTAACTTGTTCTTACGAGCATATAAGTTATGTAGCCCCCAAAATCTAAACCAAGAAATAAAAACATTAAAAAATAGTTTTCATAAATTAAGTTACCCAGAGAACTACATAAACAAAGCACTACGCAAAGCAAAAAATAAATATTTAAAAACTAGTACCACTACTGAAACTTTCACCAATGTTCTACCCATACCAAACCTACAACGAAGTAACATCATGGAATATATAGGAGCCAGCTTAAAAAGTGTCAAATCCAATAATATATATTACAACATGCGTTAAAACTCATCTCCAGTAAACAAAACACAAACTCTGGAATCTATAGAATAAATTGCAACATCTGTACCAACAAATATATAGGTGAAACAAACAATTTTAAAATAAGATTCTATCAGCATAAAAACGATTTGAATTTGGATAAACAGAATTCAGCACTAGTAAAACATCGGCAAAATTTAAACCACTCCATTAATATAGCCTCCCCTACTATAATAAAAACTATACAAAATACGGACAAAAGAAAAATCATTGAATCATTCATCATAAGAAATAGCACAAATTTCAACATACAAAGAGGAGAAATAGTAATAGATGATACAACTAACAAATATTTTAAGGAATCTAAATCACTCAGCAACATACTGAAAAGGGTTTAAAAATAAACGACAAGAGATATGAACAGAGCGTCATAGATAAGAAAATATACCAGGTTGCCAGGATTAAAAAGAAGTCAAGTTCAGAGTCAAATCCAACAGATGAATTCAGTCCCGAAGAAGTGATACGATTATGTACACGAAAGCTCGACCCACTTGAATTAAATAGTGTTTGAATTTAATTTAAATGTTTGTTGTAAATAAATAAATCTGTAGAATTTTCATATATTGAATTACCTCAAGGGATAATATCTATCAATAAATAAAAAAACTACGAGCATTAGTAGAAGTGTCAATCTATACAT
>JABUQX010060151.1:62500-75000 GCA_015478945.1 Trachelipus rathkii | reverse complement strand
AAAAAAAGCAAAATTTAATAGAAAATCTATTATTTTAACGAGTAACCAATTAAAGGTCTCTAAATAGGCTCTCTAATCAATTACTATAATTATTAACCAATAATTTTTTTTTTTTTTTTTTAACATTTTCCTATCTAAAATTTTTTACCAGGATCCAAAATGTTATTTCTTTTCGCTGTTAGCATTTGTAGTTTTTGAGATATATATATTATATATATAAATATATAATATATAATATATATATATATTATATAATATATATATAAATATATATATAATATATATATATATATATATATAATATATATATATATTTTACATTTTCCGCACTAAAATGTTACCAGGATTCCAAGAATGTGTGTATTCCTTTTCCCTGTATCTATTGTAGTTTTTGAAGAATATGAGAATGGGGAAATTGAGAAATTTTTTGCTTGTTAAGACATACATCTTTCCCTTAATATATAATATATATATATATATTATATATATATATATAATATATATATATATATATATATATATATATATATATATTAGTATATATATAATATATATATAACTATATATATATAGGAGAGAGAGGAGAGAGAGAGAGAGAGAGAGAGAGAGAGAGAGAGAGAGAGATGCAAACAAAATGTCGGAGAGGCAAACACGAAAACAAATAAGCAAACGGACGCAGAATCAAACAGCTAGACAGAGAAATAGACGGACAAATAGAGATAGAGAGACATAAAAACAGATAAACAGACATTAACGAACAGAGACAGATAAACAAACAATGAGAAACAGACTGACAGAAAGATAAAAAAAAGAAAGAGAGACAGATATAGATACAGACAAAAGCAATAAAAAAAATAAACAAAAAAGTTTTCAGAAAAATAGTGAAAATCAGAAAGGCAGAGATAGAGACAGAGAGAAAGAGACAGAGAGAGAGAGTGAAAGAGAGAGACCGAAAGATACAGAAAAAAATGAAGAGATAGTAACAGAGAGAGTGAGAAAGGCAAAGATCATATGAGAGAGGCAGTGACAATTATAGGCAAACAAACAGACATATACAGGCAAACAGATAGACAGAAAAACAAAAAGGGAATGAGAAAGAGATCAAAATAGTAAGAAAAAAAAGATAGAGTGGGAATAGCTAGAGACAAACAGAAAGACTGAGAGACAAATAAACGGGCAGAAACAGACGGAATGAAAGACATATAGAAATCAGAGAGGAAAGCACAAAGAAAGATGAATCAAAAAACCGGAAAGACATAACAAAAGACAAACAAACATGTATAAATAGAAAGAAAGATAGACAGACAGAGAAAGAGAAAGGCACAGAGAGAGAATGAAAGGGATAGGAGTGATAGATAGAGTGTTAGGGTGAGGAAGCGAGAGAAAGAGAGAGAGAGAGAGAGAGAGAGAGAGAGAGAGAGAGAGAGAGGAGAGAGAGAGAGGAGAGAGAGAGAGAGAGAGAGAGAAAAAGAGAGAGAGAGAGAGAGAGAGAGAGAGAGGATTCGAAAAAGGGAAGGGAAAAAGAGAGAGAGACAGAGTTAGAGTGAAAGAGCGGGAGAGAACTAGAGAAATAGAAAGTAAGAGAATTAGGATGTGAGAAAGAGAATAGTAAGAGAGATAAAAGGAAAGGGAAAGAAAGAATGAGAAAGATAGAGGAGAGAAAGAGTGGATTAGAGAGAGAGAAAAAAAGAGAGATATAAGATATAAAAGATAAAGAAGATGAGAGAGAGAGAGAGAGAGAAGAGAGAAGAGAGAGGAGAGAGAGAGAGAGAGAGAGAGAGAGAGAGAGAGAGAGAGAGAGAGAGAGAGAGAGACGGAAGTGAAGAGAAGAGAAACGAGAATATTAAAGATTTTGAAATATTTTCTCCATATATTGTAGTAAGGATTCTCCTTTACTTTTTATGCAACATAAAACACGTCGCATAAACTTTCTGATCATTTGTGGAATGCATAAAATATGACTTTTGCTATTCCAAAACAAATTTATTTGCTTCGCTCCTTTGTTAGTGCTTTTTTTCAGTGTTTTTTATGACTCTAATAATATTCTAGTAAAAGTGTTTTTGATAAATATTGAATAAAAATGTCTTTTGCCGCTGTTTTCGCCGGATATTTGATTTCAATTACGCTATATACATAAGTTCAGTATATATATACATATTATATATATATATATATATAATATTATATATATATATTATATATATATATAATATAATAATATACTATATATATAATATAGTAAGTATACTATATAATATATATATAAAATATATAATTTAACAGTTTCACCACACTTCACGGCTACGGCCCTTATATATATATACATACTAGTATAATATATAATATACTTATATATATATATATATAATATATTATATATATATATATAATATATACATATATATATATATATCATATATAAATAATATATATATGTTATTATATATATACTATATATATAATATTATAATAATATATATATATAATATATAATTATATATATCTAATATAGATATATATATAATATATATATATATATACTATTATATATAATATATATATTATAATATATATATATCTATAATATATATATATATTTATATAATACTATATAGTAATATTAGTATATATATATATATTATATATATATATATATATAAGTTATTATTAAAAATAAATATATATATATATAAGTAATTCATAGATACTATATATATATATATTATAGCTATATATATATATACTATATATATATATTATATACTTAGTATATATATAATATTATATATTATAATATATTATATAAATATCATATATATATATATATATATAATATTTATAGATATATATATATTATATATTAATATAGTTAATATATAGTATTATATAATATTTTATATATATATATAATATAATATTATATATTTATATATATCGCTATATATATTATATATATATATTAAATATAATTATATAATATACTATATAGTATATATATATATAGTATATATAACTAGTATGTATATATATAGTATAATATATTAAATAATTATATATATTAATATTACTATATATATATAATTATATATATAATATATAAATATAGTATATATATATATATATTAGTTTATATATATATATATATATAATAATAATATATATATATATATATATATTATATAATATTAATATATATCATATAATATAAGTATATAGCTATATATATATAAATATATAATATGTACATATTTATAATACTATATGTATGATATATTATAATGTATATATATAAATAATTAATATATATACATAGTATAATATATATTATATATATACTATATATATATATAAATAAAATATTACTTATTATATAGTACATATGATATATATATATATATATATATAACTATATATATAGATATAACTACTACTATATAATATAATATAACTTAATATAATATATTAATTGATATATAATATATTGATATTGAATATATATAATTATATATAACGTATAATATATTAATATATATATAATAATATATAATATATATATATATATATACTATTATATATATATATAGTATATATAAATATACTTTATATATATATATAGTATATATATCATATATAGTATAGTATATATATATATATATATATATTATATATATAGATATATATATATATAGTATAATATTATATAATATAATATTTACTAGTAGATAAATGATTATATATAATATATATATATATATATACTTATATATAAATATATATATATTTATATAATATAATAAATGATATATATACATTATAATAAATATATATATTATAGCTATAATATCTATATATATAATATGCTATATATATATTCTATATTACTATACTACTATATATATTACTATTATAATATATATATATATATATATATAGATATATATATATATATATATATATCATATATATATAATATATATTAATAATAATATAATAATATTATACGTATATATATACTATATCTATACTATATAATATATATTTAATATATATTATATATTATACATATATAATATTATATATCAAATAATATATATAATAATATATATTAAATAGTATATAAATATGTATATATATTTAATATAGTAGATATATAGTTTTATATATATATATATATATAATATTATATATATATTATATACTATACTTATATATTTATTATATATATATATATATAATATATATAGTATATATATATAATATATCGTATATATATATATATATATACTATATATTATATATGTACAGTATATATATATATGTATACCGTATATAATTATAAGTATATATATCATAATATAATATATATTATATAGTATATATACATCATATAGTATATACTATATATTATATATATATATATATATTCTATAGCGTATAGATTATATATTATAACCACTATATATATATATATATATATATACATACTATATTATAGTATACTATATATATATATAATAATATTATAAATATATTATATATTATATATATATATCTATATATATATTATACTATATATATTATATTATTTATCAATTCAATATTTCCTTATATTTCCTATTTTCGTGAACTTTTATATAGGAACAATATTACCTGACGCACAAACCAATGTAACACTTAGTGTTAGCCTAACAACAATCAATAAATTAATTTAAATAAACTAAATTAATTCCCTTTTGTTAACATAAAATCGAAAAATAAATAAAAATATATGTTACAATCTATAGTTTTAATTAAAAAACTTATTTTTTCAAATTCGTGTTTTTCAATGAAAAAAACTAGTTTTTTCATCTTTTTTTCGTATTTTCAGTTTATTTCTCTTTTCATTAATGTATCTTTTAAAATAAAGAGAGGGCTAATAGGATATTTCACTTGAGTATTTTCATTTTTCCAAATATAAGGATACTTGAATTTAAGCAAATATTCATTAATTATTATTTTAAAAATAGCAGAACTACCTTCTCTTATATTTATCATGTTTTCGTTAAATTATCACCGAGTTTCTAGTGCCTGCAGGACTTGCTGTTTGTAGGCTCGTCTAACTTTACTAATAAACTATATATTTTACATTTGTATCATATATATAATTTTATTAATTTATCTTTTAAATATTAATGCTATATTATATTTACTATAGGAATGAGGTCTGAATGATAAACTCAAAAGTACTAAAGAGCCATGCAAATGACAAATCAATAGAAAAGTATTGAAAATTAAAAAACATATACCAAGACTAAAATGAGAAGGAGAGTATGAGTGAATGCTAAATTAAAATTGCTTATGGAAATATCCAACTTTTGGATTCCACTAATCACTATCCCCACTCCCACGAACCCCAGTCCCACATTCTGAGTACTGGACTATTTGCTTGGACTACTTGTCAAGCTCATCATACTGGCCTCATTCAGCACCTGAATCAGCCACAATTACATTCTTGATATGACTGCATATGTCTGATATATTCTAGTCGTATGAAGTATCTGTGAGAATGAAATGGAGTGAAGAGCAGGGGGCACATAAACAGGAACTCTATTAAGCTTCCGACTGCTACTTAGCAATAATCAAATCTCTCTCAGTTGCAAATGTTCAGACAATATCCTAGTTCTAATATGAGCAATAAAATACTAGTATTCTTGACAACGATTCTTACACCAACAAAAAGTTAAATATTTTCATGCGGAGGCCTCTGCAACCTTGTTATTTCCTTAAAAGATACAGTCACACGACTTTTTGCATGTGTCATTTCTAAATTCTGATTGAATAATTATGATAAAAATGTTACTGAAAGCTGAAACAGAGTAAGAAAACATTAATGAAGCCACAGAACAAGAATATTATGAAATTCAAAAAATTCAAGTATAATTTTTAAAAACTACTGGCAAACCCATAAAAATTTTGAACCCACATAACACTCGGTCTTCCTACCGATTGTAGAAATTGAATTCAAGTGAAGTAACAATTTCATAAACACAAGCTAAATTTCATTAATATAATGGTTCAAAGCATGTGAACTACCAAGAATGATTAGAAAAAAAACGAAAAACATATGAGACAATGACATATTTAATATAGTGAGAACTCGTGGAAGAATTTAAAACCGTTTTTTCGGAAAAAAACGAGCTGGTTTTTTTCCTTTCCCAACCCTAGTTACAACCAATGATCCTTAAAAGACAGATAGTCTCAGAAATCAAGAATTTTATTATTTCTTGCATTTTACTAACTATTGCCTATTAATTATTTATTATTGAATTATTATTATTTATTACTTTATTATTTATTATTATATTTATTATTCAATTTATTTTTATTATTTAGTATTTATGATTATTATTTATTATTTATATATTTATTATATTTATTATTATTATATTTTAATTTATAATTTATAAATTTATTATTTATTATTTATTATTTTATTATTATTAATTATAATTATTAATTTTTATTATTATTACTATTATTATTATTATTATTATTATTATTATTATTATTATTATTATTATTATTATTATTATTATTATTATTATTTATTAATTATTATTCAGTTATTATTATTACTACATTATTAATATTAATTATTAATTATTATTATATATTATTTTATTATCATATATTATTATATTTATTATTGTATTATTATTATTATATATAATATATATATATATTATATCATTATATGATATATAATGATATATATATTATATATATTATTATATAATATATAAGTTTATAACTATATATATAATATCATCATCATCATATATATATATATACTAGTTATATACTATATATATATATATATATATATTATTATATATATATTATATATACTATAATAAATATATATGATATATATATATATACTATATATATAGTATATATTATATTATATATCATATAATACTATATACTATATATAATCGAGTAGTATATAATATATTCATAACATATCATATATATACTTATAATAGATATATATAACTATATATAATAAGTATTATAATATAATATAGGTAGACTACTATCACTATTATAGATATAATACTATAATTTTCAAACACTTTTATAGACTATTTTATTGCATAAAAATGAAATATATATTGAATTTTCAAAAGAATGAGCGAGTCAGTTTTCTTCTACATCGTAAGCATCACGTTTGTGGATTTTTTCTATTTTGTTTTAAATATTTTACTTTCTCTTATATTTTAGTTCTCTTTTATAAATATGGTTCAAAAAGTGCCAAAAACATTGCCAACGTATCTATTTGTGTATATCACTCGCATGTGGTGGTTTTGTTAGTGTTAAACAACGACAAGATTATACCAGTTTTGGTAAAAATGTTTACCATGCATGCTTTTTTGGGGGTCAAAATTGGTGATGAACGCAAATATTGGACTGTGCACAAAGTTTAAAGAAGTTGTCTTTAAGGTTAAGAAACTGGAGCTCTGAAGAAAGGAAAATATCAACAGTCAGTGTATGCACTATCCCATTGATGCAATGATGCAATCCCTAAGAACCGATAAGCTACTGATATTTTTGTTTGATCAGTGTTGGTGGCTTTGACAACAAGAATAAAAGGTAACAGAATACCTCAACATACCATCGGCAGTGAGACCTGTGGCTTACTGCGAAGACCTTCCAGTGGCAACTTCTACCTAAATACATAAGATATTGACGAAGAAAATTCTGGTAACTCAATACTAAAATGACACCCTCTTTCAAGAAATCCAGGAGACTTCCATGCATCAATTCGAATGTGAGAAGGGAACCCACCAAAAGCAGAATTCAGAACTGGGTGGACCACTTTGAGAAGCATGGGATCATGGAGAATCTCAATGCAGCAAGTGAAAACCGTCCCAGGAAGCGTACAGTAGAGCCCGATATCGCATGACAAGATGAAATGTTTTTTATCATGATGTTAATGGCATGATGAACTATTTTGGTGTCAACTTCAACCTAGCAGACTGGAAACTATCCATAGGTTCTTCTAAAACAGTCTGAAAGGAGTTCTGTTACATAATGGTAATATATTCAGTTTACTTTCGATGGCCCATTCAGTTCATTTAAAGAAAACATATGAAAATATGAAAACGCGCTTAAGCAATGTGAAAGAGTAAGAACACTTTTTGGTGATTTAAAAGTAAAATAATGTTGCTTGGACAGCAATCTGAATAAACTAATATGCAAAGTTTTATTTGAGAAAGTGGAGTAGAGCTAAATCTGACCACCGAAAGGAAAAAATAACACACCCAATCGAAAACTCCAACTATCCTGGGTCAAAAAACATTATAAAAACTTCTCTTGTGAATAGAAAAAACGTTCTTCTACCTCCTTTACATATAAAACTGGATCTAATGAAACAATTCACTAAAGCTCTCTCTAAATATTGTTCTTGTTTCGAATACCTGACAAAAAGGATCCCCTAGTTATCATCAGAAAACCTCAAGGAATGTATATTTGTAGTCCTGTTTTTTCGACAACTTATGTATGATGATGATTTTGAAAAAAATAAGAAACCACTTGAAAAGAAACGTTGTTCTTAAAGCGATTATTCGTAACTTTTACGGGAACTTCAAAGATTCTAGCTATAAAGTAATAGTGGAGAAGATGGGAAAACTTTTAAAAATTTTGCTGCTGAATGAGTGTGAAAGTTCAACTTCTTCATTCATACTTTACTTTTCTCCCCTAAAAGCTAGATGTTACTGAGGAGTAAGGAGAAGAGTTTCATCAAGATTTCAAGAAGATAGATAATTAAGAGGAGCAAGGGCGTAAATCACGCTAAAGAAGTTTTCAGTCCCTTAAAGATACGAAGAATGTTAAATATATCGTCTGTATTTATTTTAGTGATGTTTAAAATGATAATAGATTAATTAAAACTCAATTACGAACTTTAATTACACAGAAAAAAATTATATCAAGTTGATAAAATTTTAAATCAACTGGGTAATTTTACGTCATGTGATTAGTATCAATGATATAATTTTTCTCATCAATCATCATATTTTTATTTCTTGTGGAAACTAATACATTATTACAGAGCCATTTAGCATGTTATATAAATTTTGGGGATTTAACATATATGTATATATATATATATACATATATATATAATACATAAAATATATATATATATATATATAATAATATATATATATATATATATATATATATATATTATATATATATATATAATATATATATATATATATATATATATAATATTATATAATAATAATATATATATATATATATATATATATATATATATATATGTATAATATAATATATATATATATATCTATATATAACAATAATAATAATAATAATATATATATATAATATCATATATAAAATTCCTGTTGTGTTTTTGGACTTTAATCAGTCTTGATTTAACATATTACAGGTGTGTAGATACTAACAGTGAAGGATTTCAGTCAGATGATGGGCATGATTCAAAAGTTCGAAATATTTTAAATAATTATTTAAAAATCTTCACATTTATATCAATAAAATGTTAAAAAGAAAAGTACGACACTTACAGAGAAAACCAATTACATATTTGAATCAGCGTACAAGCTTATTACAAAAATGTAAAAAGAAAAAATTAAGAATATAAAAATATTTTTCATAAAGGAAGCTTCTCTGAAAAGTACGACACTTGAAAAACCAATTATCGTTGAATCAGCGATGTAAACATTACAAAATATCAAAAACAAAAAAATGATAATAAAAATTCAAAAACTAAAAAAATAAAAAAAAATTAGGGGGCTCCAGCGGGGAACACAGGGAGGACGTTTTCCATACCCAGTGGCGAGACGGAGGAACCCCGAACACTAATCTGAAGGCGGGGACCAGGGACCCTCCCCGGAGAAATAGTCCTACCCACGTCGTTCCCCGGAAGGCCGAGAGACCCCGACTCCTGCCATCTTGGCGGTTTACCCTTGGGTATTTTCCTTTGAGTTAAAAAAAAAAAAAAATTTTGAAACTGGCCGGAGTCGTAAAACATAACTGGTCCTATATATTTTTTGGGTCTTAATCACTTTATAAATTGACTGGTGGGATGCTATACTATAGAAATATATAAAAAAACAAAAACAAAATCAAAACAATGACGGTCGTAAAACATAACAGGTCTATATATATATATATATATATATATATATATATATATATACTATATATATATATATATATATCATATATATATATATATATATATATATATATATAACTCTTTCTTTTCTCTCTAACTAACATATATATATATATATATATAATAATAAACGGCTTCCTTGATGTTATACCACACCAAGAATTTTTAATATACTAACAAATTTGCCAGTTTTGTAAGTTTAATTTTAGTAGCCAAAAACAATAATTTTATATAAAGCAAGCAAATTGAAAAAAAAATAATATAATATAATATAAAATTTTTACTTATACTGTTTCTCATTATTAATTAAAAATTATTTTAAAATATTAAGAAAGGAAAATAAAATAAAATGTCATATGGGTAAGTACTTTAAATGTATTAATTTGAAATTTTATCACTAAGACTTTTACACAAACAAATTTTAGCATTGCGTTTCAATGTAAAGTATATCATTTGCGATGTATTTGAAGTAGTTTGATGAAATTTAAATCACAACCGCGTGTTAATATTTTCTACGCGATATGAGGTAGTTCCTTTCTATTACAGTTATTCATTGATATTAAATTCAGAATTTTCATTAAATATTAAAATCTAATTCAGAAATTATCATTAGCAATTTATATAAGGTTTTTAAGGAATAATATTAGGTCAAACTAAATTAATTTGAGAAATGACAATTCATGATTGGGCCATTGATTGGTAGAATTGGGGCTTTTGATATAAAAAAAACAAATTTATGTGCATAACGTTTCTGATATTTAAAATTATTTATGAGAGTATATGAAGGGTAAAGAGCTAAGATATTTTAAAGCTAGGTTTGTAGATAAGCCTGTCGTAACAGTGGAAAATTGAGGTTCATTTTCAGAGTCAGCGCTATAAATACTTAAGAAACTTCTGTAATGATAAAGACGTCGATCAACCCTTTCAAAGTAATAATGAAAACGTCGATCAATTTTTTTCAAAATGTAATTAGTTAATAATTATTTCATTTAAAATTATTTAATATAGAAAAATAGCAAAAACGATGGCACGAAATAATTTTTCTACAAAACATTTTTGAGTTACGAGATTTACAGAATGCATTGCTATATGGACCTAACTCCTCCGAGGTTTGGTTTGTTTACATCGCTTGTCTAATAAGGTTTTAACCGAGGCGAAAATTTAAAATTGAAATATGAGTATAAATCTCGATGCCAAGAGTAGACTTAAAAGGTTGCTTAAGAACAATTTAAAGATGCTGATTGGTTCATAGGAAATTTTGATTGAATTAGCTTTTGTGTTCATTTTTTTCTTTCTTTCTTTTTTTAAGGGGTGGGGTTCTGATTCTTTACCGGAAAATGCACTCCTTATTTTTTATAAGTCTGGGTATATTAAAAATTTAAAACAAATTGAAATTTTGAAACAGTCAACTAAACAAATATAGACAATGATACTATATTTGTTATAGTATATTTGATATTGATACTATATTATATTATGTAATATACTATATCTAAGTCTATTATGAAAACTATATTTGCCTATATATATATATATATATACTCTTATATATATATATATATATACCATATATATACTATATATATATACTATATATATATACTATATATATCTATATATATATATATATATATATAAATATATATATATATATATATATATATATATATATATATATATACTATATATATATATATATATATATATATATATAACATATATATATATATATATGTATATACTCATATATATCTATATATATATATATATGTAATTTTATCCGGGTAAGTTGTTAGTCGAGAAAAGTTTATCACGTCGTCGTAATGTATCTTCGAAGAGTATTCGAGTTGTCAAAATTTTATAACTTGATAATAGAACGAGACGACAGCACAAACGTTCCGACGATTGTCAATTCCTATAGGGACTACACGAGAAGAAACAAAAAATATCATCAAAGAACAACAAAAACCAGGCTTTGCTATATTGAAGCATCCGGAAGTATGAACTTACCAGTGCCTTCTGATAACATCAAGCATTTTACCCAGCGAAAACTGTACAGTCCATCTCTTACTGTAACTTTCCCTCTGTCTCACCAAAAAGTTTGTCTCAAAGAAAACGACCAAATTGAAAAAGAAAAAAACTACAATAATACTAAAAATCCAATCGGAACACTCGAGAGATGACTCAATCAAACAACATTATCCGATATGGACCTCATTTCATTTTCTAATTAATTTTGGATTATGGTCTTCATCTTTTCTCAAAATACTCACGAATTCGGATTTATCGT
>JABUQX010060151.1:55000-57500 GCA_015478945.1 Trachelipus rathkii | reverse complement strand
TAAAGTTGAAGGGTCATCATTTTGGGACGATGGAAAACATAAAAAATACTGTAACACGTGAACTAAACACACTTCAAGAAAATGACTTACGGTACTGCTATGAACAGTGGAAGAAACATTGGAACCGCTGTGTGACCTCCCATGGGTCAAACTTCGAAGGAGATAACGTAATTTCAGGCAAGTCCAATACATAATTAAATACGACATCAGTACACTTACTTTTGGGACATAACATGTATATATATTGTCTACAGTTTTCTTCCTCAATGTGATTCATGATCCGATCCTCGCAATTAACAGATTTCACATTCATCGGGGTACCGCAACCTGATATTCGTTTTTTTTTAAATGACTCACTTTTCCGTAAACATTTACCTAGTCTCTGAAATGTTTTCTTATCAGGTAGGCGTCTATCATGGTATCAGTCCGCCTATAGATAGATTCTAGGTTAATTCTCCCTCTCTTATAGACTCTTTTTCAGTATCTTTCTGGCTATGAACTCTTTGATTTACATGGTAATACAACAAATTATTATTATTATACGTTTTTATCAGTTTAGCTCAACCTTTAAAGGAGAGTAAATTCAATTTTTTCTTTCTCAGAATATCATCCTTTCTATATAAAGCTTTGTGACTTTAGACTTAGCCACTTTACTCATACTTGTAATTCCTTCCTTCTATTTCCTTTATTTAAATTGCACATTTTCGAACTATGTATATACGATTTCTTATCCAATTGTTGATCCGAATTTGAAATTAGTTTCTTCCACTCTCCTGGGCATTAAGTTAACACTTTAATATATATATATATATTCTCACCTTCTCACCAAGCGCCTCCGTGTAGGGTCATCCCCTGTCGTTTGCAATGCTTCTCCACAGGACCCTCTCCTCGTACAGTCGATGTTCCTCCACCTGATCCAGCGTCCATCCTCTCTTCGCCACAGCCGCCGCCACTCCATCCTTCCATCTTTTCCTTGGTCGTCCGGCCGGTCTTCTACCTGCAGGCTGCCATGCATAAAATCTGGCCGGGTATCTATCTTCATCCATCCTTCTGATGTGTCCATACCATCTCAGTTGTTGTCTCTCGATCAAATCCTCCACCGCCTCGACCCCCAACTCCTCTCTTATCTCAGTATTCCTTCTTCTCTCTCTTCTGGTCACCCCCACTATCAACCTCAACACCCTCATCTCCGCCGCCACGATCTTACTCCTTGTTCTGGTTGTAAGTGTCCACGACTCCGACCCAAATAAAAGTACCGGTCTCAGAATCGTGGTATAAATAAGTGTTTTAACCTGTCTCGTCACATGTCTGTTTCTCAGCAAGGGATACAACTGACCAACTCCTCTAGAGTAGTTCATTATTCTTTCCTCTATTTCACCCTCCATCATTCCACTGCTGTTTACTGTAACTCCCAAATACTTAAAGTTCCTCGCATCTTTTATTCTTTCCCCACCGATCTCTATGTTTAAGTTTTCTCCCTCCCTAGCTATCTTCATCACTTCAGTCTTTCTCATATTCATCTTCAATCCCCTCCGTCGCAGCACCTCCTCCCATCTGATCAGCACTCTCTGTACCTCCTTCCTGTCTCTTGCAACCAGAGCAATATCGTCCGCATATGCCATTACAACAATCTCCTCCTCCTCTACACCAATCTCTCGCATACACTTGTCCATATACAGGATGAACAACAATGGTGACAACACTCCTCCCTGTCTAACACCTGTCTTCACTCCAAACCACTGTCCTATCCCATACGCTGTCCTGACGGCACTTTCACTTACTGTGTAAAGTCCCCTTATCACTCTAATCAACTTGGGTTCTATCTGGTAGTAACGATCCTCGAGAGTCTCCCAAAGTTTTACCCTAGGTACACTGTCAAATGCCTTCTCTAAATCCACAAAAGCCATATACATTTCCTTATCCCACTCCCAGCTCTTCTCTATCATCATCTTCAGAGAAAATATCAGATCCGCGGTACCTCGTCCAGGCCTGAATCCATACTGTGCTTCATTCAGCTTGTCTTCGACTCCCGTCCTGAGCCTTTTCTCCAATATCCTTTCATATAACTTCATGGCATGCGGCAGCAACGATATGCCCCTATAATTGGAACAGTCGCCCCTATCTCCCTTTTTGAACACCGGGCATACTATCGCCCTGCCCCACTCCGCAGGTACTCTCTCCACTCTCCAGAAATCATTAAACATCTTCAACATCCATCGCATGACCTCCTCACATCGCATTATCTCCACCGGCAGCCCATCACATCCTGGACTCTTCCCATTTTTCATATTCCCCATTGCCATCTCCAACTCTTCCATTGTTATCGCACCCTCATCCACGTTTATTCGGAGTTGTTCCTCTCTGTGTTCCGGAATGTTCTCTTCTCCTTCCTCCTGATTATATAACTCTGAAAAGTACTCTCCCCACCTGTCGCTTATCTCATCAGGGTCCACTCTCAGCCTACCCGCCTTATCCTTTACTGAGTGTGCAACAGTCGACT
>JABUQX010060151.1:45000-50000 GCA_015478945.1 Trachelipus rathkii | reverse complement strand
AGAGAAAAAGAAGAAGAAGTCGCTCCAATCAAACCACATCCGATTATTGAGCGACATAAAGAAAGCTAGAACATAGTAAGCAAAGAGTAAGGAGGACGAAACCCAAGGAGCGGAGCTTGGGAGAGCAGTGACGGTGCACATACCCGGTCAAATGGCTTGGACTATGATCCGAGCGCCACCACGCAAGTCTCCCCGTTGTTCCTAAGAGCGGAAAACATAAATCGGTTTTAAATAGGAAAAGTATATCGCCAGTAGACTTGAACGCCGAAAGGCCTACTGGTATCGGAAAGAAAAATGAGATTCCAGATGGCCTTAAAGAAGTGAGAGTTAAAAAGGTTTCAAAGATCTTAGAAAGAATACAAAGTGAGAGCTAGCTATAGGGCGATAGTTAGAAGGATCAGAGCAACGGCTTCCTTTTTTCGGAATAGGTTGCACATGTGCGTGCTTCCAACACTGAGGAGGGAAAGTTGGCTGTAGTATTGGAGAACATAGAGAATATAGATGAACGAGGGGCGGGGTCAGCACGTAAGCACATTCCCTCAAAACCGGGGAGGAATGCCATCCGGGCCACCCGCCTTCCTAAACGTTCATAGATCTCAGGAACCCATGCACCCTCAAATGTAATCACAGGTAAAGACATAGGACACCTGAGAGAGAAGGAAGAAGGAGGAGGAATGCCAGAATCGTCCAAGGTTAGTTAGGAGGAAAATAGGAAGCGAAGAGATGACCTTTTTCAGTTGGGAAGGTTAGTCAAACAGAGTCCATCGAATACGAATAAGGAGGGGGCAAAGAATGAATATAGAAATTGTAGAGATGTTTTGGCAGAGGCCAGAAAAATTGTTAGTGGAAATCCAAGGGATGGTTACGCGCATTTTCGTTTGATGGAAAGCCGCTTTGCTCTTCGAAGAGTTCCTGCAACGATTTCTCTAGCTGAGTGAAGAATTAGCTAGCGAGAAGTGATAGAGAGAACGAAATTTTTCTCCATCCGATACGCGAGCTGTCTCTTAGTCTTGAGGAGAGAACAAGCCGCCTCATCGAACATTGGATTATGAGGGATGAGAAAGATTTAGACGAAAGAAGGAAATGAACGTCATCCCGTAGACGATTACAGCTCATCCACCTAGTGGCAGAAGCCGAAGGGTCATTAGATGGGTCAAAGCTTGAGTCATTTCCCAATTATAGTGCTTGAAGAGGCCCATCCAGCGTCCGATCCCTCAAGGTGCCCAGAAAAAAGCATAGAGAGCTGTTGAGTATCATTTCTATTTGAATTAGAATCAAAGTGTGGTAAAATAGAGCGAAAGATGTTTAATGGAGAGGGGAGGTGAAACAATAGTCAAGTGTGTTCAAGAATTGATTATTAAAGAGTAGTTGTGGAATAGAAAAGTGGTACAACTAAATGGCAATAGCATCATGGGAAATGTGAAGAGTGGATGTCCCCACTAGGGTTCAGAGCTGGGGTTTACTATTGTTCGCTCATATATAAGTGATTAGACCATGGACTACAATGGCAAGTTTCTAAGTTTGCAGATGATACAAAAGTGGCCAACTTCAGTTAGGTAAAATGAAGGATGTATAAAGATTAAAAATGATTTTGATAAAGTTCTTGGGTGGGCAGCTTTAGTGGCAAATGAATTTTTATAGTAAAAATTGTAAGGCTTTCACTAGGTTTTCTCAAATAAAAGTTTTAACTGCGATATGAATAGGGATTGGCTTGAGTCTGTGGACCAAGAAAAAGATATAGGTGTAATTATAAGCAGTAATTTGAAAGTAGCTAATCAGTGTTTGGAAGCAAATAATAAAAGCTGATAAGATGCTGGGCATATTAAATACGCAATGTTGTTTACAAGAGCAAAGAAGTAATAAGTAAACTGTATTAATAGCTATGTTAGGCCAATAATAGAGTATTTTGCACAAGTTTGTGCCCCTTATTTAAGAAACTTAAATATGCTAGAGAGAGTGGCAAAGGTAGAGCAACAAGGCATGATTTCTGGGTTTGATGGTAAGAGCTATGAGGATAGGCTGAAGGAGTTTAGGAATGTTTTCAGGGAAAGGCGATTTTCAGACGGAACATGATTACAATTCTACAAAATTTTACATCTATTGATAATACGGAGACCAATAAATTCTTCATAGTAGAGCACGGACGGGAGACCAGGGGGCATAACAAGAAAATTAAGAAGAAAGCATGCCATCTTGATATAAGAAGCATTCTTCAGCATTAGAGTTGTTTAAATTTTGGAATGGATTGGCCAACAGGAGGTTAATGTATATATATATATATATATATATATATATATATATATATATATATATATATATATATTTATATATATATATATATATATATATTATATATATATATATATATATATATATATAATATATATATATATATATAATATATATATATATATATATTATATAATTATATAATATATATATATATATACATATTATATATATATATATATAAAATGTCGAAATGGGGAACCGGGGAACTGTAGCGATGACTGCTGGAAAATGCCACGCCTCGCCACTGATATATATATACCGTATTATATATATATAGTATATATATATTTATATATATATATATATATATATATATATAAATATATAATAGATATATTATATATATATATTATATATAGTACTATTATATATATTATATATATAATATTATATATATATATATATATATTATATATATATATATAATATAATATATATTATATTATATATATATATGATATATATTGAACGCTCGTGGCGCAGGAGGTTGGAGTCGCCGACTCTCATATGAGAAGACGCTTGTTTCAATCCTCCGCCGTAGCAGTTGGAGTTTTATCTACCTGGGAGCAAGAATTAAAACTCGACTGCGAACACGTTCGTGCGCTGGTTTGGGATAGCCGGCCTTAAAGTTCGATTTCCTGTGGTCCCCCGTGTTACCCCCTGCATAGGGGATAAAGCAAGTTAAAAGGTAGTTTATATATATATAATATTATATATATATATAAAATATACACTAATTACTTCCATTCATATATAATATATATATATATATATATATATATATATAATATATATAATATAATATATAATACTATATAATATATATATATAATACATATATATAATATATATATATATATAATATATTATATTATTATATATATATCTTTCTTTCTTTCTTCACCTCCTTTTTGCCCCAAGATTGGGGGTAAGGTGCTGTACAAGCCATCGGAAAGAAAAGCAGTAGGAGAACATGACAAAAGTCGAAAGAAAGCCCAGCCTTACGCCCCCTCTGTACCTTTAATTAGTGAGGCTACGTCACAGACAGAAAATCCACCTAGAGCATCATGGGACCGTGACGGACCCTCACTATGTAAATCATCATCCCCTGGCCCAGGGTGGGCACAACCATGCCCCCATACAAAAACCCGCCGCCCTTCTCTCCTATCATGCACCCTTACTCTCGCCTCTGCCAAACTCACATTTCTTTCCTTCAGACATTCGTTTACTGACTCAATCAACTTTTCTTCGATCTCCCAGCCGGTCGGTTCCCAACACACTCACCACTATACATCCGCATAACCTACAAATTATCATTCAACCTTACTACATAATTAAAACATCTCAAATTACTTCTTTCATTTTTTCTCTCATTTACCCCTTTTCTTCACACCACACACTCTCTAATACGTTTCATTCCTCTCTTTATCAATTCTTCTCACACTTAGCACACCGCCTAAGATTGTCCATCTGAACACATTGAACTTTAGTTCTATACCTCTTATTCCATACAAAACACAGGTAAACAACCATACCCTCATGTAGGACCCTAGCGCACACTGAAGACTTAGTCCCTTTGCATTCGCCACGAATTTAATTTGCACCAGCCACCTTCCTGCATTCACAACTTTCCTACTACACTCTGCATCATCCGTTCCCTTCTCATCCACATATAACCCTAAATATTTAACTCAGACACTTGTTCTAGATCTGCTCACCATCAAACATAACTTCACACTGAGGAGTTTCCTCACTCCACCATAACCTTACTTTTATCCACGTTTACTTTCAAAGCCCCTCCTTTTACACAACCTGTGCCAAATTCCTCTACCAATCCTCTCAAACTCTCTTCAGATTCCCCCCACAGAACCAAATCATCCGCATATAATAGGTAGGGCCACCCTCCACTCATCTCATTCTCCATCTTTCTAACACCATTTCCTGCCTCCCCCACCTCTAATTCTCATAACCCCACCCATATACAAATTGAATAACCAAGGAGAATAACACAACCCTGTCTTTACTCCGCTATAATCCTAAACCAGATCACCATTGACACCATTTATTCTTACACACGGCTTCACTATCGTCATACATCTTTTGATTCCATCAGAAGCCTTACCACCACACCATTATCACACACCTGCCATAACGGCTTTCCCGTATTACTCTATCATAAGCCTGTTGCAAATCCATAAAACCTAAAATACAATTTATTCTTCTTCCTTCATTTTCTCATTCATTTGTTTCAATGTAAAGATTTGATCCACCCACCTTTACCACTCCTAAACCCCCCTTTGTTCTTCACCAATCAGTCCTTCAGTCACTCGACGCACTCTTTCACCAAAATAACAGCATATACCTTCCCTACAACACTAAATAAACTAATTCTCCCATATAATTCTACAGTCCCCTTTTCTCCCTTACCCTTATATAAGGTACTATTAACGCTCTCCTCCAATCCCTTGGAACTATACCCTTCTATAAACGCTTTATTACACAACTCCAAAATCAATCAATCACCATCTCGCCTCCGTTTTTGATCATTTCACCAGTAATTTCCTCTATACCTGCAGATTTACCATTCTTCAACTTTTTCACTCTACCAAATCCAATCTTACTACTAATAATCTCATCCCCAAAATACCTATTAACCTATTTTCCTTTTTTTCCCCCTTGCACCATCAACCCACACACTTCACTATCAC
>JABUQX010060151.1:32500-42500 GCA_015478945.1 Trachelipus rathkii | reverse complement strand
TCAAACGGGCCTACCGCATCGCTATATTGTTTGTTACATTTTTGTGTAAGCACGTCCTAAATTCAACATTTTTTACGATTATGCGCATAGTTTGACAAAAATGAATGCAAATTCATGCATTTCTTAAGTTTCGTAAGCCCAAATGCAAAAACGAAAAAGGCTTTACAATACAGCAGTTTTTGTTTTTTGCATTTGTGCTTATGAAACGTAAGAAATGCTCGAGTTTGCGTTCGTTTTTGTCATACATAGGACAAAATCGTAAGAAATGCCAGATTTAGGACATGCTTACGCAAAAATGCAAACAAACAATATGGCGGCGTAGTAGACCCGTTTGAACTAATGAATGTTTTCATTCAATAAAATCAGCTTTAAATATAATTTCTTCCAAATAGATAAACTCCATCACAATAGTAGATCAATTATTTGTAATATAAACCATTTGTTATGTTTTTATTTCTGTTTATTCCAAATCGATGGGCTCCATCACAACAGCTGATTCCAATTGTTTGTAAACAAAAGTAAACTAGCTTGATATCAATCACAGTCGTTTTTTCACGAAGATCCAATGCGAGTTGCCACCACAACAGAACTGATTGCCAATTTAAGTGGTTGCTAAACGGAAAAGGAATACTAGGCCCGCTGGTCGTAATACGATATATCACAGTCGTTTTTTAGATAAACGAAATTCGTGATGTAAAACTGTGAATAAGCAGAGCATATGGCTTACCGTGGTCGAGCGATCATAGCACATCATGAGTCAAAAGCATAGAGTTCGTCCTATGTCCACTAAATTGCGAAGGAATTTTGTCTGTCTGCAATGAAACTCACTGTGGACTCATCGAGCAATACCTTCAAAAAATTCAAAAGATTCTCATTTCAGCTGTTTTCGATAGAAGACAAGGCACTGATTACATGTTTTACGGTCGAAATGTAAGTAACAGTTGCCGATTGGTTTTCCTTATAGCAAATCTTCTATTTAATTTTTTTTTTAATTTCATTGTACTCTATTGGCTCGATGGTTTTGAAAAATAACGTAATTAAATAGATTTATATAGAAATTATTATGCGTTTCCTTTAAAAAGAATAAATATTAACAAGAAATATTCTGTTTACCAAACAGAATAACAAATACCGGCATAGAAGAGTGTATCTCGTGACGCAGCGCCCAGAATAATCGGGTAATACCCTTAACTTTGGTCGGTTCGCACCTAGCAAAGAAACTCTCAAAGTGTCTTAAGGTTTTGGCAGATGCAAATCTTCTTCCGCAAAGTGTACAGTTGCACACATAAACAAGTATGTCGCAAAAATTATAACCACTTTAGTGTGAGAGTGTGAGCGTGAGTGAGAGTGGTGAGGAATTATATACATATATATGGTCAACATTTTTAATACCAATAATAATATATAATAACACTAGTGATATATTATATTTACGACTAATAAGAGTATTAACAGAAAAATCATGAGAATTTATATAGTTAGTTATATAGTATATATATATATATATGATTATTTAGTATATATATATATAATAGGATATTATATATATATATATATATATATATAGTAGTAATCCTACGTTTTGAGCGCCTAATAGAGAAAATTTAATATATACGGTGATATATATATATATATATATATATAGCAGTAATATATGTATATAGTAGTATAATACTATATATATATATATATAGAGTATCTATCATATATATAGATTATATAGATATATAGGTATAGTATAGGTATATATATACTATATATAGTATATATACTAATATATTTATATATTATTATATACTATTATATATATATATATAATGATGATATATAGATAATAACAATAAATGTAATATATACAATATTTTACTTCTTAATACCTCATATTAATAAGCAAACATATTTTCTAACATATAAAATAATTAATATTAGAAATGATAAAGTAGGGTGATAAAATGCGGAGTATATAAATATTAAATATAATATGTTATGAGCCTATAAGAATAATGATACGCAATATAAATAAACTAGTAATAATCCAAGTATCATATAGATATAATGCTGAGTTATATACCTATTATGTATAATATTATATAAGCATAGACTGTGTCCTCGGCTGTAATGACGTAGATAATGAGTTTCTTTCGAACTATGTGGGTACAAGAATGACAATCCGAGAGTTGTACGGAATCTGTGAAAGGAAAAACATTATATATGAATAGTTTATAATCTCTGGTTCTGAGTGTAGCTCATTTTTCTTGTCAAAGTTCATAAAACTATCCTCAGTGTTCTTGTTCTCATCACTCAATAATTTTGAAGGTAGTATAAATGTATATCATACTTAACTTGCTCGTACCAATATCTATGGCTACAAAAGAGAGTAGATGCCTGAACAAAGTGTAGCAGTGGCTACTAGAAAATGGACGTGGTAGGGAAAATCTTCTCGATTTTTCAACTCCGTGGATGTTAAAATAAGGCACTCAAGAGGTTACCCTTAGTCAGACCAATACTATGACGTTTTGAATAACAAATCGCGTATGCCAATAAATTGTGAAAGCTTGCGTGCGGCTACCCAAATTGAACATAAAATCAGCTGTGCGGTGTTCCTTGATTATCCTCCCTAAAGCAAAGATTTTTGGGTGATAGAGTCATGTCTCTCTCACCCCTGTGAAAATTTTTTTTTGCGGCCACAAAGCCGAAAGTACGGAAATGCATTGTATGATCAATATTGTGACTCTCCCTCACCAACATATACATTCCTACAAACTCTACATGTTATGAATCATTCTATACAGCAAGAAGATATTCAGGTGAGTATAATTTCCTGCATGCTATTAGCCATAATGGCTCATCATATATATCAACATATGTTGTGGTTGACGATGCAGCGGAGCACATACAATAATATAGACCCTGACTATAGTAGTAGTATATAAAATAGTAGCTGAACGTAGTAAGTTTAATAAGTATAGTTACGACATCACTAAGGTGAATAGCATACAGAGTAATAATTACATGTAAGGTAGTAAACTTAATATATATCTGAGAGTCCAAACGGTAATATGTACTAGGTATATACATTCATGTTACTGGATACGTAATAGTAAGGTACTAATAAATAAGTAGTAGATAAATATAATCACGGCGGTGAATCATATTATAGCTCGAATGTTATGTAAATAAGATAAAGATAGTATAGTAATATAGTATCGTATACTCAGTGTATAATACTCATATACATAATATATAGGATCGTAAGCGTGACCAATATCCCTATATAATATAATAGTAAGCGTAGTAATTGTATGAAGTATAGAACCTCATATATTGAGTGTAGTAGTGAGTATCAACCACCCCTGTGTGGTACAAGATCTATTTTGCAATAAAGTCTGCAATTTTCGAGTGCTCTGCCTCACTGACTGAGTTATTCTCATTGCTCACACCTAAGAAAATTCTTTTGGGTAAGAATGGAGCAATGCGTATTTCTTCCATAGGAGTAAGAATGGAAGAATCCGGTTATCCTTTTTCACTAGAACAAAATTAGCTTTAAACAGGTAGAGGGTAGCAAATATTAATAATAATAAATTATATATAGCAACAGACGCGTATATAAAATGCAGCGGAAAGCTAAACTAATAGGAAATATAAATATATAGGTATATTTAGAGCATCCACTCTTTCTCCTATATTACCACTAACCATGTGTTATGGAGTCTAATTAACCGGATATCACTGAAATGAATTTACGATTTGAGGTTATATAAATAATTGAAATTAATAGTTCCAATAATAATAGTATATACGTATCAGTATAGGTAATCTGGATAATAATAATATACACAACACTTTTAAAATCTTATTAGTAATGGACAGTAATTCGACAAACTCGACGTAAATGCTATATCTTCCCGAACTCCCCCCCACACATCAACGTTGAAAATCACCCCCCCATTGTTTATAAGGCAATACCCGCCCCCGCCCAATTTTGCCAATAGGCGAACACCCCCCCCCTCCCACCCACCCCCCCCCCCCCACCCCATTCTCACCCCAGAATGGAGAAAAAATGGAAAGTCAGTTTTTTGTCAATAACGATTTTATTTAAGAATAGGTAAAAGATAATAATTAGTGAAATGAGATTATGCATCATTGGCCTTATATTTTCATGTATTGAACATATCAGTAACATTAACGGTTTTAGTGATATGACCTTAAAAAGTCAAATCCTTTCCAATTCTTACCCCATCTTGCCAAATAATATATATACTATATACTAGTATATATATATTTATATATATAATATATATATTATTATATATATATAATATATATTAATATATATATATATAATATTATATATATATAAATATTTATTATATATAGTTATATATTTATATTATTATTATATATTATATATATTATAATATATATACGTAATATATATATATATAATAGTATTATATAGTATAAGAAATATTAACATAATAACTAGATATACTATATTATATATATATGATCATATTATATATATATATATATATATATATATTGATATATATATATATTATATTTAGGTTTTAAGGGTTGTGCCGAATATTCGGTAAGTATTCGGAATTCGGCCTATTCGGCCAAAATACCGAATATTAATAAATAATTAGCACCTAAAAATATTAGCTTTTTATAAACAATTTAGATTTCTTATAAGGGAAATGTTATTTCAATTTAAATTTTGAATTTGCAGCAACTTATTTTACCAAAAAATAAAATATAGCAAATTTTGTGCCAATATGGCGCCCACCACTTTGTCATTTGTTTTTGTCCAGATCCTAATAAGGGCCTTTGACACTTTCAATATTCTAAAAATAGCAATTCATTTCAGTGCATACGGATAATGAACCAAACATGGTAGCTAGTATAAGGGAGAGTGGCCTGCTATCAATTTCATGTTTATTCACATGTGCAACTATGCATTCACGATGGATATTATGTCAGAAGTCTGTAAAGATATTTTATTTACTTGCAGAAGCAACCTCTCATTTTCACCTTTTCAAGCAACGGCATTCTGCAAAGCCTTTAAAACTTTACAGATGCAGCTGAATGGCAAACAGCATAAATTAATTCAAGACGTTTCTACACGCTTGAACAGAACTTATTATGATATGCCTTAAAAGATTGTTTGAACCAAAAATTGTTCCCCTACGTCAATAGTGACGCTAACTGAAGCAATCAGGGAAAATTGACTTGATTTTCTTTAGTTAGCTGCATAAACTATTCCATTACTTATCCATTTGACAACAGTCACTATCCCAAACAAGCATTAAAACGTGAAGTAACAGTCTCCCAAGTGATCCCTTCCATTATAGCAATAAATTATTTTTAGATAAGGCATTAAAAGCAAAAGCTTCAGTGGAATAATGACACTCGTTGAAGAGCTTAAGAAATCAGTAGAAAAAGACTTTCTAAGTTTCTATGTGATAAATTTTTGTGTGTAAGCTACTTTCTTAGATCTACGATTCAAGCTAATTTTTCACATTTTTCAGCATGAATCAGTAAAAAATATGGTCGTTGAGGCATGGAAAGCAATGCATGAAAAATTAAGCTCCTGACTCTTCTGCTGACGATGATTCACGTAGTGGAAAGTGAAGCTGAAGGTCCCATTTTCATTTCTTTAAGGATTGTTTTAAAGAAATTGTGCATCAAAATCGTCATACATACAGAAAAGAGTGAGAGTGAAAAAAAGAAGCCTCATTCTTCTGACGATGTGATTATTGCTTTAATACATATAAAAGTAAAAGGCCCTAACATAGGGAATTACATCAAGAAATAAACAAAATATAAGCTTATAAATATTTTGACCATGAAGACAATGATATTCCCTTCAATTGGGAAAAACATTGGAAATAGTTTTATGAATTTGAAAAAAACTAAGCCAATAAATACCTTTTCAGTTCCACGTCATCCACTCGAGAAAGTGAAAGTAATATAGAAACAGGAAGGAAATATTAATGAAGCCACGAAGAAAATAGGTTATCCCACTGAAAATGCGAGAACTGCTAAGTTTCTGTTCATTAACCTTAGAGCTTATGCAAATGAAGTTTTAAATTAATATCTTTAACTACGAAACTTTTCAATTTTCATTTAATTATTTTAATATGTGAAATGGTTTGCTATAGGTAAGAAAATAGTTATTTCTTTTGTTTTATTACTTTGTATTATAACACTAGTAAACATGAAATTCCTTGGACGGGGTTTCGCAAATGATTATTGATGTGCTGATTTCCAAAAATGTAATCGGTTTTTTGCTTATCACATCGCATTTGTGAGATATTGTGTGTAACACAGATTGTAAAATTTTATGATTTTTACCTTTTTCAAGAGGGTCTATCACAATTATTGGGATATATATATATATATATATTATATTATATATATATATATATATATATATATATATTATATATACTTATATAATATATATTATATATATATATATTATATATATATATATATATATATATATATATATATTATATATATTAATATATATATATGATATATATATAAATTACTATAGGTAATATAATATATATATAATATATATATATATTTATATGATATATGAAGGAGAAAAACAAATCGCAATGATATGATACATGCCTTTGATAGATTATATGTTAAACATATAATACAATATGAATAAAGCAGTAATATGGACAAACAAGAATGTAATTAGAAAGGAATGGTTAGTTAATGTAAAACATTACCTACGATGGTAGGTAACTTTTTCTCTTCGCAGGACGATCTACTGTGCATAGCGTTCTAGGAGATACTCCCTCATCAAGCTTCCAAACCAATAGCGGCCATCAATTGATATGCCCACTTGCCTGGTAACGTCCTACCATGAGCTTATAGAGCTTGATGGGAAAGCGGTCACCTGCTCATCACTAAACATCGCCTAGAGTCTGTTTAACCGGAAATTTTCTTAGGTGAGAATGTAAGTAGTGCAACTTTATGCTCATTCTACATCCATGAGAATGGAAACACTGTCTAGCAGTTCCTGACATGTTTAATTGGTTCTCGGCTTTCCTGATTCCCCAAAAATTCTGGTGGCTTACATCTGGGAAAAAAAGCATTCCACGCTCTTGCCTCTAAACACAGTCATTGTGTAGCAAAGGCAGCAATTCACGCAGGAGTAGTGTCCGTTATTTGTGGGCATTCAAAGTACGTCCCAGCTTTTTTCTTCTCGTCACTCAGACAGGAAACGTTGAGCATATATATAGCGAAAGCATTCACCATCATGGTCCAGGGGCCTTCACAAATTGTTTCATCAAACCAAGTTTCTGTGTGTAGTGGAGTAAGATGATGTTTTCTCTCTGTACACGTGGTTCACGTTACGATGTTCCCTGTCACCTGGCATCAAGGTTTCCCTCGGTGACCATTCTCTTTTCGTCCAGTGATCCTTTGCGCCCGGCGGTCCCAATAGCACAGGAAGCAGGGATTATTTGGTGAAACCTGCTTGACTGACCGAGCCATAAATGTTTTACCATTTTTTTCTGCGCGTACTTTACCATTGGCGCGTCTCCAAACTGCTTGTATTTTAGTTCCTTCTCTCAATCCGTACCGAGTTCCTCACTGGAAACCTGAAGCAGTACATGTTAACCGTCTGCCTGTCATCCACAACACACTTCTTAAAAACTGCTCTTGGAAGTGTCAATAAACAGTCGCCACTCCACCTGCATCGTATGCTGGGAGTCCCATAGCGAGAGTAGGCCTGCAACTTCACTGCAAACACAAGGGTTACCCATCTGACTGGAAGAGCCTCCGCAGCTCTGCTTCTCTGTGACGATAAAATGTTACTCTTGTGCCATGGTCCAGTAGTCATATTTTCATGCAAACTCGAAGCCAACACAGCTCAGGACACTAACTTCGGCAAAACAACTCTCATTACAAGATCGTTCAGTTCACCCGGGGTGAACAATGCCGGACCATCCGACTGTATTCAGATGGATGATAGACATCATCCCAGGTCATTGGATCCATTACATGTAGACGTAATAAAGTTACCACATCTTCCCGGATATCGACCGCAGTAAACTTGCTGCCACTGTAGATATATGCCGAAGGTAACGTCTATACAGCTACGGTAGTGCGCACATGAATTTTTTCATTCCTAGGGAATATGCAAAAATACGGATCCATGATTGCACGAAAACGGGATATGTGATACAGCAAATCCGAGAATATATGTGGAATCAGCACCTCGAAAATTACTATATTATATCTGCTACGAACAGACCATCCAACGAAAAATTTCACCTTTTTGTTGACCAGTGTAGTTTTTCTTATTTTTCCCTAAATGGATGACCGACTTTGAAATAACTATTCGGAGCCGAATAGCGAAGTGATTATTCGGCCAAATATTCGGTATTCGGCTAATACTTTTAGCCGAATTTTCGGTATTCGGCTTTTTCACTATTTGGGGCACATCCCTAAATATATATATATATATATATTATACTAATATATATATATATATATATAATATATATATATATATATATATATATATATATATATATATATATATATATGAAATATTCTTTCTTTCTTTCTTCACCTTCCCCTTTGCCCCAAGATTTGGGGGGTAAGGGCTGTACATGCATCGGAAAAAAGAAAAGCAGTAGGAGAACATTACAAACGTTCGAAAAGAAAGCCCAGCTTACCGCCCCCTCATGTACCATTAATTAGCGAGAGCTCGTCACAGACAGAAAATCCCCCCCCTAGAGCATCATGGACCGCGACGGACCCTCAAATATGGTAAATCGTCAATGTAAGGTTCGATCCCCTGGCCCAGGTGGGCCACAACCATGCCCCCATACAAACCCCGCCATTCTCTCCCTATCATGCACCTTTATTCTCGCCTCTGCCCAAACTCACATTTCTCTCTTCAGACATTCGGGACCGACTCAATCACTTCCTCTTCGTGTCTCCCAGACGATCGGTTCCCAACACACTCACCATATACATCCGCTTAACCAACCGACATCATTCATCCTTTCCACGATGACCAAACCATCTCAAACATACTGTTCATTTATTCTCTCATTTACCCCTTTCTTCACACCACACCACTCTCTAATACGTTCATTCCTCTCTTTATCAATCCTTCTCACACCTAGCACTCCTAAGATTGTCCATCTGAACACAATTGAACTTTAGATCTATACTTCTTATTCCAGACCATAGTCTCACTACCATACAATAACACAGTAACAACATACCCTCATGTAAGACTCTAGCGCACTCAAGACTTAGTCCCTTTACATTCACCACCGATTTTAATTGCCCAAGCCACCTTCCTGGCATTCACAACTTTCCTGCTACTCCACTCTGCATCGTCCGTTCCCTTCTCATCCAACATATACCCTAATATTTAAACTCAGACACTTGTTCCAGCTGCTCAACATCTAACATAGCTTCACACTGAGGAGCTGTCCTCACTCACAACCATAACCTTTACTCTTATCTACGTTTTACTTTCAAGCCCTCCTTTACACACCCTGCAAATTCTCTCTACCAATGTCCTCTCAAACTCTCTTCAGCATTTCGCCACACAGAACCAAATCATCCGCATTAAATAAGTAGCGGCCACCTCCACTCATCTCCATTGCTCCACCATTCTAACACCATTTTCCTGCCATCCCCACCGTCGAATTCTTTCATAACCCCATCCTTTATACAAATTGAATTAACCAAGGAGACAAATACACCCTGTCTTACTCCGCTATGAATCCTAAACCAATCACCATTGGACACCATTTATTCTTACACAGCTTCACTCATCGTCATACTACTTTTCATTCCATTTCAGAAAGCCTTACCACCAACACCATATATCACTAACACCTGCCATAACGCTTCCCTATTAACTCTATTCATACGCCTGTTGCAAATCCATAAAACCAATACAATTTATTCTTCTTCTCCCTCATGTTCTCAATCATTT
>JABUQX010060151.1:10000-27500 GCA_015478945.1 Trachelipus rathkii | reverse complement strand
CTGGTGTGGAAAGTAGTGAGAGGGGGAGACAAGGAGTTAGTTGCAATGCTGATGAGTGACCCGTGGTACAGAGCTATGGTAGATTTTGTTTGTGTGAGTGCTAGAATTCTAATGGTTTAACTTAAGTTTGAAAAGGTCAAGGATTTGTGGTTGTGACATATGGTCCATCTGAGGGTAATGTTGAAGAAAGTGCAATATTCTGGGATAATCTGAATGATGTTATGGATGGGGTGAGTAGGAGCTTCAGATTGAATGTGTTGGGTGACCTAAATGGTTGGATAGGTGGTCATAAAAGGGATGATATAACCAGAGTTGGCATTAAACCCCCTCCCCCAAAAAAACAAAAAAAAAAAACTAATAAAACCAAAAAAAGCCCAGCTTTTTTTTTTTAAGCTATTATTTTCAACAGTTTGAGATATTTTTAAAAATTACTAATTTGCAATAATAATAACTATGTTATGTTTCATTATTAGTGAGCCAAGTTGCATTTTATTCAAGATTTTCATGATATATATACCTTTTAAAAATTTGAAATAAATGAAAATGAAATTTTTTTTTTTTTTTAAATTTAATACAAAAGTACAAATGAATGTATCTTTAAATTTTGTTGACTAGAAGATAACTAAATTCCATTATTAAAATTACTAAATAAACTTTTCAGTAAATTAAAAAGTAAAAAGTCTTTCCTCTTTGGTTATAAATTTACTAAAGTATATTGTGAATTTCCATTATTTTATAAATTTATATAGTATGCAATAAAGTATTAAACTAGTTTGTAATATTGGATTGAATTAAGTCAGTGATTGAATCACATTTTCCAATGGGTATCTTTATATATCCTTACAAGTTTTTGAGCTTTTTCTGACCCAAGTCTATTTTGAACTTTTAATCAAACAAGACCAAAAGTAGAGAAAATTCTTTCAATTGATCCAGTACTGGCAGGGCATGGATGTAAGGATCCCAAAAACTGGCATAGCCCATCTGAAACTTTTTAAATTTAATATTTTATATATATATATATATATGGGCAATTCCAGCACTGGTGGTCCACTGATCTCCCTGACCCTCACCAATTTTGATGAAATTTGGTGTATGAGGTTATTTTGCCTAGTGAAATTGATTTTCCAAGTTTTAATTCAATCCGGAAAGTACTTTTTGGGTCATGAAGGTCACACCCACTTTGGTATATTAACCATAATGTGGCAAAAATTTGATGCAATATGGACATATTATATATCATTGGAAAGGGAAAGAGCTGTAGAATGCAAATATGGACATTTATTTCATTTTATCAAAATTAATAATAATTATTAACCCTTTTCGTACTGATGGTACTCTCATGTCAAGCAACTTAAAATAGCTATAAAACTTATCATGAGTAAAAATTTTAGGTTTAAAACCTATGGTACACTCAAGTTACGCATCAAGATTTATTTTGTGGTGATAAATGGCATCTAACTTACATGTGATAGTTTTAATATTTCATTTATTAAGAGTCGAAAATTTCAGTTCTGTGAAAATTGGCTGTACGAGTTTTGGAATTATTTGATATAAAGGTGTGTACCTAGAAATTTATTTGATTGATTTAGTAAATTAACTATCCTAGAACGTATTTATAACATAATTAGGCTATTTAATTATTTTATTTCTTTACAAATCATATTTTTCCAAGTGGTACGAATTGGTACCATAGGTAAACGAGTTGCCAATTCATAAATTTTTGAAGGTAGACTATTATTATTTTTTGGCCTTCAGAACTCAATGAGATACTATCCTCCACCAGAGGATCACCCATGTATAACCCATTAGGAGTGTTTATAACTTGGGAATTAAATGTACCTACAAGTGTAGTTGGGGAAGTATGTGTGATGTGTTCTATATTCAAATCATTACATCTATTTATTGAAGAATTTGACTCAGTGGGAATACTTAGCTGAGCATATTCACTGATTGATAAAGGGGAATTAATTTCAAAACCAAAAAAATCCTCATCATCACCATTAGAATCCCCGAAAATTGGGTCATCCAGCTCTCGAGGTTTATCCTCGATTATCTCAGCAGGTAACTCATCGACCATTTCTTCTTCTACGGGAATTTCCTCAGTCAATAATTCCTTAAAATGGGGATTATTTCTTAAATAATTAGGAACCTCAATCCATGGTCGAAGCTGAGAATAATGAGCTTGTATCTGATGATTTGGATTACTTACTCTAGATATTATATAAGTAAGATTATTTCTGTGAGCTTGGTGAATAATAAAAGGACCCACTTAACATGTTTTGAAATTATTAATAACCAGGTTACCTGGCATGTGTGTTTTATATGCCACCTTATCTCCGACTTTGTAAGGAGAAAAGTGCTTGGACGGATCACGCCAAAACTGCTGATGACACAGATTGTTTCAAAGAGTGGGCATGTTTCAAGAGAATATCTGAAGGTGTGGCATTAATAGCTGAATGCCATGTATGATTGTATAAAATAACCGCTTGAGGCAACTGATCATCCCATGAAGATGGATTATCTTGAGCCAAAGAACGTAATAATTGTAATAGTGTCTTATTGACACGCTCTGTGACACCATTGTACTGAGGCATGTGGCTTGAGATTACCATGTGTGTTATGCCAAACTCATTCAATATATTTTTAAAAGGTTCACCCATGAACTCTAAACCTCGATCACTTAAGAGGCGTTCAGGGATGATTGGAAGAAGCGACAAAATTTTATATTTAAAGGCATTTGCCACCGTCTGACTTGTTTTGTTGCTTAAGGGAACCACCGCGATGAACTTTGAAAAATGGTCAATAGTGACTAAACAGTACCCATGATTTTTCCTTGTGCGAGGCAATTGCAACAAATCTACCGCCAACAAGTCATATGGATACGATGAGATTATATTCATCATCAGGGTTTGGCAATATTTGGACAGGTCTTGGACAATTGACAGTGAGGGCATGCTTTACACACATCAGAGACTACTTGGTTGACATGAGGATGCCAAAACTCCTCATAAATTGAGGAATTAAGTTTAATTCTTCCTATATGTCCATAGTCCACATGATATTGGGTCACTATAGAAACCAAGTAAGAAAAGGGAATGATGAATTTCTCTTCTTCCTGGTGCACAGCATATACAATCCCCTCCTGAATAATTATCTTGTCCTTCATAAACTTGAATATATTTAATGACTTAAGCCACCTCAAAGTAGGCAAATCGTCACAAACTCGAGATAATGTCTTAAGAACCCTATATGTTCTTTGCTTTTTTTTAATTGTTTCAATATCTATACTAGAATTTTGTATTAAAGAAACATGTGTATGTGTATTAGGTGTACTAGTGTCAACCTTACTTAATTTTATTTTTACAATATGTCCTTCCGAATATTTGTCATCAGGAATTAATAAATTATAATGTTTTCCTGACATGCAGGATAAGTGACAAGTGGCAGAATTTCCTCAGTCAATAATTCCTTAAAATGGGAATTATTTCTTAAATAATTAGGAACCTCAATCCATGGTCGAAGCTGAGAATAATGAGCTTGTATTTGATGATTTGAATTACTTACTCTAGATATTATATAAGTAAGATTATTTCCGTGAGCTTGGTGAATAATAAAAGGACCCACTTAACATGTTTTGAAATTATTAATAACCAGGTTACCTGGCATGTGTGTTTTATATGCCACCTTATCTCCGACTTTGTAAGGAGAAAAGTGCTTGGACGGATCACGCCAAAACTGCTGATGACACAGATTGTTTCAAAGAGTGGGCATGTTTCAAGAGAATATCTGAAGGTGTGGCATTAATAGCTGAATGCCATGTATGATTGTATAAAATAACCGCTTGAGGCAACTGATCATCCCATGAAGATGGATTATCTTGAGCCAAAGAACGTAATAATTGTAATAGTGTCTTATTGACACGCTCTGTGACACCATTGTACTGAGGCATGTGGCTTGAGATTACCACGTGTGTTATGCCAAACTCATTCAATATATTTTTAAAAGGTTCACCCATGAACTCTAAACTTTGATCACTTAAGAGGCGTTCAGGGATGTTTGGAAGAAGCGACAAAATTTTATATTTAAAGGCATTTGCCACTGTCTGACTTGTTTTGTTGCCTAAGGGAACCACCGCGATGAACTTTGAAAAATGGTCGAAAGCGACTAAACAGTACCCATGATTTTTCCTTGTGCGAGGCAATTGCAACAAATCTACCGCCAACAAGTTATATGGATACGATGAGATTATATTCATCATCAGGGGTTTGGCAATATTTGAACAGGTCTTGGACAATTGACAGTGAGGGCATGCTTTACACACATCAGAGACTACTTGGTTAACATGAGGATGCCAAAACTCCTCATAAATTAAGGAATTAAGTTTATTTCTTCCTATATGTCCATAGTCCACATGATATTGGGTCACTATAGAAACCAAGTAAGAAAAGGGAATGATGAATTTCTCTTCTTCCTGGTGCACAGCATATACAATCCCCTCCTGAATAATTATCTTGTCCTTCATTAACTTGAATATATTTAATGACTTAAGCCACCTCAAAGTAGGCAAATCGTCACAAACTCGAGATAATGTCTTAAGAACCCTATATGTTCTTTGCTTTTTTTTAATTGTTTCAATATCTATACTAGAATTTTGTATTAAAGAAACGTGTGTATGTGTATTAGGTGTACTAGTGTCAACCTTACTAAATTTTATTTGGACAATATGTCCTTCCGAATATTTGTCATCAGGAATTAATAAATTATAATGTTTTCCTGACATGCAGGATAAGTGACAAGTGGCAGAGAATTTTTCACCATGTATCATTGGTTTAGCACTAGTGTAATAAACCATTACTTTACACTTGATTAAATTTGCAAATACTGGAATTAACTCCGGGGTTGGCACTTGCCCAGGGTGGGATAACGATCGCAACTGTTTAAGAATATTTCTCCCCTGAAGATTATATTTCTTTGGGTCTTTTAGCAATTCTGCGACCAATTTCTCTCTCTCAATTCAATATGAGAATCTTCAGAGCCTTCCAACCATAATGTGAAGCATCTGAAAAGGGAGTCCTCTCCTTCTGGAATGATTAACTGCTTGAATCCTGGAGGAATATAATTCTTATTAAAATATCCTTCGGGTATTACTTCAGCATCGGCTGCTTCCTCCACTGGTACAGGTGAACGAGACCGCATCTGCCAGAATATTTTTCTTACCACTAATATGGCGAACTTGAAAATTGTACTCTGAAAGTTCGTCAAGAGCACGGGCAATATGCCCATCTGCAGACGACATTGTGCAGATATTGTAACAGCTCATGATCACTGTATATGATGAATTCCTTCTCATTGCATAAAAATGGACGTAACGCCTTTACAGCCCATCTGAGACTGGCCAATGCGCGTTCTACCGTTGAATATCTCTTCTGAGCCTCAGAAAGTCATTGAAATGAAGGCAATGGGACGATTATCTTCTCCCTGTTGTTGCGACAACACTGCCCCAGCTCCAATATCGGACGCATCCACATATAACTCTAATGGAGGTGCATCTACATTATAATTGGGAAAAGCCAGCAATGTAGGACTAACCAGCGATGATTTCAGTTTCTCAAACGCTCCCTGACAATCAGGTGTCCATCTAACTACCCGACCACCAGTCTGACAAGACAAGGGTTTGACAATGAATGAGCAGTGAGGGATATGGCGCCTATAAAAATTGACCATCCAGAGAAATTGTCTCAGCTGCTTAACCGTGGTTTCAATGGGAAAATCCATTACACCAACTAAATTCTTCTGCAAAGGAAGAAGTTCCTGATGATTTATCCGATGTCCGAGAAAATCTACAGACTCTCGGCATAACTTTGTCTTGCGTGGCTTGAGTTTAAAACCATTTGCATCCAGAGCTATTAAAACTTTCTAAAGATTGAATATGTTGCTCGAAATTCTGGGACCTGATGATTGTCATCAAGATATGCCATGACCTCTGTCCAAGGTATACCTGACAGAGCTAGCATCATACCTCTTTGAAATGTTGCCGGACCACCTTTCACTCCAAAAGGCATCCAGAGGAATTCATAATGAAACAGAGGAGCCGAGAAAGACGTTTTTTTCGAATTCACCCTCTGCCATCTCAATTTGGTAGTATCCACATACCAAGTCGATAGTAGTGAATATTTTTGCCCCTGACATATTATAGAGTCTATAAGATTTGGCAACGGGAATGCATCTCCTTTTGTATTTCGATTAAGAGCCCGGTAATCAATACAGAGATGAAGACTTCCATCAGGCTTCCTTACCCGAGCAACAGGAGCTGAATAAGGCGAGTTACTTTTACGATTGATCCCTCCAACCAATTCGCTGCACTGACGCTCAATTTCTTGAGATAATGGTCCCTGAAACCTCCTGACAGGCACATGAATTGGTCTATCAGTGGTGAGCTCGATTTGATGCTGAACATTACATGCTAGACCCACGTCATCATTCCCAGTGCTAAGAACTGTTGAATATTTCTGAAGATCAATTAATTGTTCTTTCTGGAAAGGATCATTCAACTGAATATCATCAAATTGGAACTCTTCCATTATCTTCTCACGAGTCCAATATTGAACATGCACAGACTCATGCGCTTCATGAGACGAAAACTTATATATATTTACGTCGGGATTATCTTCAATAGGAATGAATCTGGGACTGTCACTGCCATTATAAAAGGCGACTACAGAACGTTCCTTTTCATGAACAATTCTCGGAAGCACACAAAGATTATCACCCCTTACACATTCTAAATAGAAAGTTTGCAATGAATATGTACAATTGCAAAGATTTACCGGAATAAACCCACACTGTTGTGGTCCTAATTCACTGTTTTCACTCATTTGCGGTTCCGAGCGAGTATCTTTTTTGGTAGGATCAGCTGATACTGTCAACAAACCTTGTCCATCTCTTACCAATAACTGATATCTTGACAAATCAGGAAGTAAATTATTCGCTCATAAAAGAGGAACACCCAAGATAAGTGATTCCTGAAGGAACTCGGAAGGGAAAACATAAAATTCTTTGTCATTAGTGATAAAGCCACTTCTAAAACAAAGACTTAGCTTAACAAAATGAAATATTTTTATTTCAGTATGGCCAATACCACAAACAGTATGGACAGGGAATGAATGTTTTTCTATACCTAATAGGTTATCAACAACCGAGAATTTTATTAAACTGGCGCATGCCCCATTGTCCACCAAACAATTGAATATTTGGTCTGAGTATCCCTTGATTGATACATCGATATATAGGGGAAGACTATTTGCCAGATTATATCTTATCTGGACAATTCGTCTATCGGACACATCGGTTTGGGTCTTAGTGTCTAAAAGCTTATTTTCATCACTAAACTCCTCCACAGTATGACCCATAACTACGGAGTCATCCAGTTTAAAGGACTCTTTCCTCCACTAGCACCTGCTTCATGTTCGTTACACGCATCCTCACTCTTGCTCCAGTAACAAATACTTCGCTGAGGTAATGGAGACTCTCGACTCGAAGGCCGTAGCCACCACCACCAGGACAATCTTTCCCCAGATGTCCCGTAGAACAGATGGCGCATCGGAGTTGTGGAGACAGTTTTTGTTGATTATTTTGCGCAGGTTGTTTCTCGACTTTTTTTTGGAGACGTTTCGGACATTGGTCATAAGAATGACCAGTCTGTCTGCAATATGAACAGATGTCATTATACGTAAAACACTCAGATAGATTATGGTTATTTTTACCGCAATGAGTACAGAAACGATCGTCTTCTGCAGTGGCATCATTTGAAGAACTTGATGAGTCTCTTAACCGACGACTATCATTATTTCGTCTTGGACGATTTCTATTATTTGGAGATCTAGAAGTAGGAGCAACAGGCTCGGCTACTGCTGTAGCTGATACATTTGGCTTTTTGGCATAGCGTTGGACTACTTCATCTCAAATGCTTCTTCTCTGAACCTGAGGCTTCACTTTAGAAATAGTGATTACCTCTGGTTCCTTTAAACTTAACTCTAAACTGATCAGGTAACAATTCATTATAGTGATGATTTGCTAACCTGACTATTTAATCAAACTCCATTTTTCGTCCTGAAGATCCTTCAAAATTAAGAATATAATCATGTATGTGCTGTTCCATTTCAGCCGACAAATTATGTAAGAAAGCGCAACGTAAATTGTTGTGAGTCCTCATACAGACACCAGGATAGGCTTTATATGCAAGCTGTTTTTTCCTAAATCGAACATGTTAACTGTTTCCCCTGGCTTCCTTTTGGCCAACATGAAGGTTTGCGATGCTTTATCCTTCTTTACTCCAGCTTCATAGTCCCACCATTGGAGTAGAACCTCCTTAATAGAAAGATACAATGTATCCTCTTAGATTATTTGGTCGTAAATTTCTGAATAACTACCCTCGAGATGATTTCCCAAAACGGTAATCCAATCCTCTTGTTGATCTGAGTAAGTGACCTCACAATATCTCTTAAATTGTCTAAAGAACATTCAGAGATTGTTCTTTCTTTGAGTGGAACTTCCGCAGAGGTACAGCTTTCGGTCTATATGCCCTAGCCATGAGCTAAGTTAACATTGCTACTGATCTAGTAATCATGGCCAGTTGGTTTTCAATGGCATCCAACCTGGAAGGATTATCTTGTGTAGCCTGATTATTCGGTATTCTTCCCGGACATGGAATATACGAATCTGATGTAGCTGAGACCATAATAGGTGAAGTGTTTATGGATGTTACTTTGCTTGAAGAATGCAAAGAACTGGACACCATAGGAAGTCGCACAGAATTGACATGAGAATAGTCGAATCTGTCAGATTCCTTCGGCAATGAGAATCGCACGTTGGACTTTGACGCCTCTGGAATATATGAAAAATTCCGACTATCACGCATGAATGGAAATTTTGGTCTATAGGCTTTAGAGTTATACTCCACCAGTGGATGATTTATCACTGGTCCACCTTTTAAAATTTGAGCCGTGCAGCACGCTCTTCGGCCAATTTCTGTTTGGTTTGATCCAATGAAACATTTAATCTTTTTAATTCACCAAAAATCATTTTCAGGTTAATATCTACCCCTTCGGGTACACCTCCCATTGTAATGTCCAGCTTGCCTTCATCACCCTTTTCTGAAGAAGTGGACAGATCCAGATCTTCTGTGAAGATACCCAACTCGAAAGATTTATCATCCTGCTTGTTTGCTGCCATGCTGTATGTGTTTTCAACACCTTTTTGATCAACATTCCACAAAACAAAAACAACGACAACAACTCCCAACAAGTTTATATCATGACAACCCCACGGATCTGACAACAAATTTCTTTCAACCAACATATGACTTGACAAAACCTGCTCTACAACGCAACAACAAAATATCTTACAACTAGACAATTTAATTACAACAACCCTAAACAGGAAATTATAAAATAAAAGAAGAAAATGAATACTAATACTGACGCTGCGAATATACGAACCACTGATTATACTAAAGGCAGATACTGCTCTTTACAGAAAGATCCTGTCAAGGTCGCCAATTGTTATGGTGAGCCATGCGACTTGCAATTTCCCAAGGAACAGAAGAAAAAGAAAAGAAAGAAATGACTCACTCAACAGCTCCAGTTAGAATGCAAGCAGGTTGATAAAACACCTCAACGCAATATAATTTATGTTTTGCCATGCAACTTAAACAGATACTCAGGTTAGTGTTGAGGATCTATCTGCCTCCTTCACCGGTGTTGAATATCTTGGCCTGTACACTGACGGATTTAAATAGACTGCTAAAGCGAATATTTGCACAAGAGGAGAAAGGAAAGCAAGAAAGGAAAGCAAGAAAGGAACAGCAGCGCAGTAAGCAGAATTAAATAAGCAAATTAAACAATAAGCAAAATATATCTGAAAGAAGAAAATGAATGTTTCAGGACACAAGCTACAAAGGAAACTCTGCACCAAAGCGTATATACATGTATTAACAAAAAGAATATTTACAACTCTTCCCTACATGAATGTAACTACATATGCTACCAGATATTGACTATCTGTCAGCACATGCACCACAAACATGGAAAGATAGAGCTCGGGTTTGTGAAAAGCAATTATAGGATGACTATTTAAATAAATAATTGACCTGTGTGAAAACACCAAAGCACAGATCTCATAAATGTCAATATAATATATCAAGCCAATAGATTTTATATATATATATATATATATATATATATATATATATATATATATATATATATATATATATATATATTATAATATATTATATATATAAATTATATATATATATATATTAAAAAAAATCATTAAATACTTTAAATTAAATGAATAATAATAATATTTTGTTAATTAAATTATAATATCTTTATTTTTTACATCATTAATATAATACTCAACTAATGTATAAGTGAAGAATCCTACCCTTGTATTCTTGTGTGTGACTTCGATCATATAAGAGTTGTCAAAATGAATATGAATATTTAAGGAATACAGATGGATTCAACTTCCAGAATTTGCAAATATGAATGATTATAGCTCATAAAGTTGACCAAGAGATATTTGGCTCATAAATTTGATTATGGTTCCAAGTAGATCTTAACTCCCAGAGATAAAAATGTAAATTACATTTGGAAGTTGTGTAATAAAGCGTTTATAGAGGGTATAGTTCCAAGGGATTGGAGGAGAGCGGTAATAGTACCCTTATATAAGGGTAAGGGAGAAAAGGGGAACTGTAGAAATTATAGGGGAATAAGTTTACTGAGTGTTGTAGGGAAGGTATATGCTGGTATTTTGGTCGAAAGAGTGCGTTGAGTGACTGAAGGACTGATTGGAGAAGAACAAGGTGCGTTTAGGAGTGGTAGAGGATGTGTGGATCAAATCTTTACATTGAAACATGATTGAGAAAATGAGGGAGAAGAAGAATAAATTGTATTTAGGTTTTATGGATTTGCAAAGGCGTATGATAGGGTTAATAGGGAAGTCGTTATGGCAAGGTGTTAGTCGAATATATTGGTGTTGGTGGCTAGGCTTCTGTGAATGGAATCAGAAAGTATCGGTATACGATATGTGAAGCGTGGTGTAAGAATAATGGTGTCAATGGTGCTTGGTTTAGGATTAATAGCGGATGAGACGGGATGTGTTATTCCTCCTTGGTTATCATTTGTTATGGAATGGGCTTATGAAAGAATTCCCGAGGTGGCGGATGGCAAGGAAATGGTTGTTGAATGGGTGAGAAATGGAGATGAGTGGAGGCTGCCCCTAACCTATTATATGCGGATGAATTTGGTTCTGTGTGGCGATCTGAGAGAGTTGAGAGGATTGGTAGAGAGATTTGGCAGGGTGTGTAAAAGGAGGGGCTTTGAAAGTAAATCATGGATAAGAGTAAGGTTAGGTTTGTTACTGAGGCCACTCCTCAGTGTGAAGTTATGTTAGATGGTGAGCAGCTTAGAACAAGTGTCTGAGTTTAAATATTTAGGGTAATGTTGGATGAGAAGGGAACGGACCATGCAGAGTAGTAGGAAAGTTGTAAAGGCAGGAAGGTGGCTGTGGTGCAATTAAATCATGCTGATGCAAGGGACTAAGTCTTTAGTGTGCTAGGGTCTTACATGAGGGTATGTTGCTTACCTGTGTTATTGTATCGTAGTGAGACTATGGTCTGGAATAAGAATATAGATCTAAAGTTCAATGTGTTCAAGATGGAACAATCTTAGGGGTGTCTAGGCTGGTGAAAGAATTTGAAAAAGAGGGAATGAACGTATTAGAGCGAGTGGTGTGGTGTGAAGAAGGGGTTAAATGAGAGAATAAATGAATATGTTGAGATGGTTTGGTCAAATGTGAACAGGATGAGTATAGTCCGGTTGGTTAGCGGATGTTATAGTGGTAGTGTGTGGGACCGACGCGGCTGGGAGAATCGAAGAGGAAGTGGATTGAGTTCAGTGAACGAATGTCTGAAGGAGAGAATGTGATTTGGCAGAGGCGAAAATAAAGGTGCATGATAGGAGAGAATGGCGGGTTTTGTATGGGGCATGGTTGTGGCCCAAGCCTGGGCCAGGGGGATAACCCCACATTAACAAGATAACCTAGTGAGGGTCCGTCGCGGTCCCATGATGCTTTAGGGTGGATTTCTGTCTGTGACGAGCTCTCGCTAATTAATGGGTAAGAGGGTGGGCGGTAAGGGCGGGCTTTCTTCTCGAGCGTTGTCATATTCTTCTACGCCTTTTCTTTTCCGATGCTTGTACAGCACTTTACCCCCAATCTTGGGGCAAAGAGGAAGTGAAGATAAGAAAGAAGAAATATATATATTATTATTATATATATATATATTATATATATATATATATATATATTAGTAAATATATATAATATATATATATTATAATATATATATATATATATATATATATATATATATATATATATTATATACTTTGCCACTCCTGCCCCCTAAGAATGGAAGACCTCAGGATACTCCGCCACCAGTACCAACTGAGCCCAGAGATCTGTTAGACTTATCTCTGGGCCTCAGACGATTTCTGTAGCTTCGATCTCAAAGATCTTGCCTCCACCAGGAGGTAAAGAAGGGTGAATCTATTTCATATACTTTGGTTCCAGTACTGTCATTCCGTACGACCATCAAAATGACATGGAACTGGGGAGGGCAACAAGGGCAGGTCCACAGTCACACTTCAAGTAAGCTGGATTCATTGTGATATATATATATATATATATATATATATATATATATATATATATATATATATATATATATATATATGTCTCAAAAAAAAAATTATTGTTTCTCAATATAATATATATATTAATATATTTCACACAAGATATATATATATATATATAATATATATATATATATATATATATATATATAAGTGATATATAATAGTTGTGCGTCTCAAACAAAGAACCATGCGATATTTTATGAAATGAAATATGAGATAGATTAAAATAAGTAAACACACATGAAATAGAAAAAAATATATAATAGATTTGTCATTTACGGGAAGTAAAAAAATTCATGATTACCTTGTTGTTAACGTGCGTTTATTTTTTTTACTTTACCAATTTTATTTTATTTAAAGGATATATTAAAAACGGATCTTTCTTTAATTATATTCAGGACTTTCTTTTGTTAATAATAATTATTTAATACTCAGACATTCATCCTTGTTAAAATATGTACAGTAATTCAATATCCCATAAATACCTTTTATTCTGGTGCACCTCATTCAAAAATCAAATCCCATAAAAAAGTTGCTCTATTGATACAAATAGTTAAAATAATTATCGTTAATGTAAAATGTACAATGTACAAGAAATTCAATTATTTTAAACAACTTAATAAAAAATTAAATATTACGAGTTTTTATATACTTTAGTTCCAATATCTTTCTCGCATTTTATTTTTCAATATTTTTAAACGTTTTAGAAACACTTTTATAAGCAGTAAAAATTTGGAACACAATTTTTAACCTAAATACTGTGAATTGTTTAACACTTTTATATTTATTAGTTCATTTTTTAAACCGTTTATCTCGGCAAAATTTAGAAACATTAATATCCACAAATCACTAACAGAAGGTGTCGTCGTCAATCAATTGCAATTTATTGTTTATAGACTTGCAAAAATTTCTCAGCCAGTGATTCAAAGGAAAATGGTTACAAGGGCTCATTACCCCGTCTGATCATTTGGTTCAAGGAGAATTATTACACGGGCTCCTTACCCCGTCCCTAGAATAAACAAAAATAAACTAACCTATACTATCATTTTATGCTATGACCTTTAAAACATTTTAAACAAAGTATCTTATTTTACTATAGAAATGATTAAATGATTATTTCGACCTACCTCCAGATTTTCTAGAGGCAACTTAAAAAAATTAGATGTATAACCAAAAATGAGCGGTCTCAAAAAATAGAGTTTTGCGTTGAATCAGTAAATTGTCTAAAGAGACACTTCAATCAGAATCTATAGAAAAAAAAAAAAAAAAGAGAAGGGAGGTGATATTTTTTTTTATTACAATATATATATATATATATATATATATATATATATTATATATAATATATATATATATATATATATATATTATATTATTATATTATTATATATTATATATATTATATATATATATATATATATTAATATATTATATATTTATATTATATATATAATATTATTATATATATATATATATATTATATTATATATATATATATATATATAGTATATATATATATATATATATATATATATATATATATATATATATATATATATATACAGTATATTAGGGTGGAGTGAAGAAATAAAATGATGAATTTCATAACGTAATACCCCCCAAAAAGTTGCCACTTGATAGTATAATACTTGTGCAAAAATATCATTAGGATTCAAAAAAGTCTTCTGCCACCGCTCAAGCGTTGTGTTTTACATTAATTTGTGTTTGTTTCTTTCATATACTTTAAATGATTAAGTGCAAATTAAGATGAGTATGAATCTCTTTATTAAGCTGGATATCTTTAAATCACGTTACATGGCGCTGCATGTAACATATTTCAAATGCTATGTAGGGTGGAAGGGAAAGCTCAGCTGAAAGAAAAGCCTACCTCCCAGTTTCAAATGTTTACCGTAGTGTGTGAATGTGTGTTGTGCTGGTGTGCAGAAATTATAGTTTAATGGTTATTATTTCTTGATGTTTTATTTCATTTTATTTATTTTATTAATTTTACTAAGGTTTATTATGCATTATGCAAGATTTATGTTTTTTTCCAGATTTTTTAACTTTTAAAATGAGCATGCAAAGAACTCCCATTACGAGGAGTGTTGTTGAGTGCCCCTTTTTTGGTGCTCCTTCCAAATTAAGAATGAATTATTTACCAACTGTTGCAGATGTTTTAAAGTGTTACTTATATATAAGACATGACCTAAAGCTTCAAAGATCGGGACAAGAACCAGCAATTGCTGAAATATCAAAAATATTAGGACAAATCATTGAAGAAATTTGGAAAATCCCTTCAATTCCAATTGTGTCACAATAGTGTTGTGCAATTAATACGGAAGCATTACAATAAATATATCAATCTTTTTAGAATTCCCAAAGCAAAACGTAATGGAAATTATGAATCAAAAGTTAAAGTTTTCAGAAATGAAGCAGAAAATCAACTCTTTGACATTGCAGTTTGTAAATGTGAAGTTTTTTTGTCATGTTTGTGTGAGAAGTCGCATAAGGTACCTCCGAAAGAAGTCAATCCTTCTAGACCAAAGATCTGTGAGAAAAATTGTAATTAGGAAGGTTGATAAGGTGGAAACAAAGAGATTAATGAAAAGAGAAGAAAGAAAAATGAAAGAAGCTTCAATGAAAATCGTTTCTGATTATATCATTGATGAAACTTGTGAAGAATTACGTGAAACTTATGAGACTAGTAACCAACACTGTGATGATGGTGAAAGTGCTGCAGAGCCACATTAAGAAACAGAGATTCCACCGTCAGAGCCATCCACTTCTAAATGTGTTCAAATGCAAATTCAGCTTCCTACAGTTGCAAGGATCTCAGACCAATACAAGTTTTCTGACTGTTGCGTGGCATCAATTACCTCAGCAACATTGCATGATGTTGGCCTAGTTACCAAAGAGGATTTGTCGCTTGTTATTGACAGAAGTAAGATACTAAGAGAGCGTCTGAAAGCGCGAAAATCAATTAAAAAAGAGAGAGCCAGAAAAGCTGGAATCAAAAGTATATATTTTGACAGAAGAAAAGACAGAACATTGCTTCAAGGAAGAACTGGAAATGGATACTATGAAGGAAAGATTAGTTAAAAACATATTTCGCTGATAGCAGAGCCATGTTCTTTGAATTTAGGGCACATTACACCATCATCTGGATCTGGGAAAAACATTGCTGAAAGTATATATATAATTTTTGTACAGAATTTTCGAAATTGTCTGGATTTTATCCTGCACCTAAACACATACTGATTATTGTTTTTATCGTAAATGTTATAGATATTTAGAACTGAAAATTATGGAGGTAAAAGTAAAGACCATTTAAAAAAAAAGTTTATTATTATTATTATTATTATTATTATTATTTACTTCCCACTTAGTTTTGTATGTGTGTCTCTGATTGCATATTGTCATATCGATTGTTGGCTTCTTTATTACCTGGATATCTCTTCTTGTTTTGATTGAAACTCGACTGAGCGAAGAAATTGTATTGTGTAGTAACGCTTGGATTGGTCCACAGAAGAAGGTTTTTTAATATTCCGCCTCGGATATTTGGCTCGTCTGCTTGTGCCAATGACGTAACGATTTGCGTAGATAAAGTCTCTCAGCAATGACAGCTTTTTAAAGCTGGATTGTTTATTACTTGTTTGAATATACGAGACCTTCTCGTTATATATATATATATATATATATATATATATATATATAGCATAGGCTCTGTGATCTAAACTTCAGCAGTAAATATATATATATATATATATATATATATATATATTATATATATATATATGTTATTATATATATGGTATATATATATATATATGTTATGTTAGTTATAAATGGACTAAACAAACTTCTCGATAGGTACCCCTATGAGTTAAAATAGACTTTCTATGAAAGCGTAAAATATCGATATTTTTTTCAATTTTTTTTACATATTTAGGTGTTTGAACCTCACCAGCCCTCCGAGGACGTTCTTCAGCCGTCAACCGGAGGTCGAGACCAGACCGTATTATCTTGGCGTTCTACCCGGCGGGGATATATATATATATATATAGCATATATATATATAGCAGCATATATATATATATATATATATATATATATAACCGCTTTTTCTTAAGAACTAAAGAATACCCCTTAGAGTAGAACGCCGCAGAAAGCCCTCGGCCTCCTTCGGTTACCAGCGGGGTTGGACTCATCCTCCTGTCCCCCCGTCGGCTCGAGCTCTTACTATGTAAAGAAATCATTCGATATTTTTGAAATTCTCGATATATCGATATATTTTATATATCTGAAAATCATTTACCTATCATAGAGGGTACCTGTCGAAATTTTTTTAATTCGACCTCCCGTTCCGAGGGCACCAAACTAAAGTTGTCATATATATATATATATATATATATATATATATATATATATATATATATATATATATATATATATATATATATATATATTATATAGCAGTAGTATATATATATATATATATATATATATATATATAGGGTGGATATAACGAGCTAGGAATTTTTTTAATGCAACGAGCTCTCACATGAGGGGATGGTGGGCTTTCGAATCGCGTCATGCTTCTTCTACTTAACTCTCTAGTTTCCGTGCATACACACAATCCCACCCCACATCTATGAGAAAGAAAGTTGAGTGAAAAAGAAAGAAAGAGAAATGATATATACCATATATATATACATATATATATATATATATATATTGTT
>JABUQX010060151.1:0-7500 GCA_015478945.1 Trachelipus rathkii | reverse complement strand
ATAAGAAGATAGCAGCATATATAGTTAGGCAGCAGCAGCATATATATATATTATATATATATATATATATATATATATATATATATATATATATATATATATATATATAAGATGGTTTTAGTAGTATCTATCTATTTAAATCAACTGAAGATTAAATTTTGGTAAACCTTTAGTCTACTTAATTCATACAGTGTTGATAGCCTTAAATCCTTGAGTGATAAAAAAAATATGTAAAATCTTGTGGAAAGCGAATTGTAAAGAACCATTTATTTCACAGTTTAAAATTTTACATTTCTACCCTTTCATTGATAAGGAGGCATTTTCTTGCTTTCTCAACCTTTCTCTCTTTTTTCCACACCAATTTTGTTAAAAATCATTTTTTTTTCCTGCTTCTCTTCTCTGACCTTCAGAACCAATGCCAAATGGGAGTGTTGCCTCTTGGGACCGGCAACGATTTGGCTCGTGTCCTCGGTTGGGGTTCATCCTGTGATGATGACGCTCATTTGCCGCAGATAATTGAAAAATACGAGAGAGCTACAACCAAAATGCTCGACAGGTAATATATATATATATATATATATATATATATATATATATATATATATATATATATTTTTTTATATATTTTTTTTTATTTTTATTATATATATTATGTATATATATATATATATATATATATATATATATATATATATATATATATATATATATATATATATATGAGAATCTTTTGTTTTAGGTAATTTGTAATTTTGTTCATTTTATACATTTTTTTTTTAATGGAAATCTTTTTAATTTTCATATGATGCGAAAGTACAACTATTATTTTTTTCTTTCTCTTTCTGTTTGTTTGTAGCGAGTTTTTATTTTTAAATTAATTTACTTTAGTGTTTTTATTTTTTATTTTAGATGGAGTATCATGACCTTCGTAAGTCACATGCCGGTCGAACCACACCACAAAATGGATCCCGATGTCCCGGACACGTTTCTTAATCAAGTTTCTAGGTATGAAAATTCCGTTGCCAATCATGTTGTGACACTTCTGCAATCGGATCAACATTCGGAAGTAATAGCTTCTGCGAAGTGAGTTATTTTGTCATTTCAATGGACTTCTTTCTCCCAAGTTCAGTTAAGATAATTTTGTTATACTCTAAGAATATATATATATATATATATATATATATATATATATATATATATATATATATATATATATATATATATATATATATATATATATATATTAGGGATGGGCCGGATACCGGATATCCGGCTGGAAGTTAAAACCGGATACCGGATATCCGGTCGGATATCCGGCACTCTTATATAGCGTCGGGGGGTGACTGTAAATAAAAAAAATCATTTTTTTTTTTTTTGCTCATTAAATAGCCACGCGGTAGTACAAGTTTTATTTAGATTTTCTTTAATTCTAGAGAGTTTTTATATTTTTAAAAAATATAATATATTAGGGTATAAAATGTCCTTAAATAGAATTTCACTTTTGAAAAATGTGTTTTTTTAACTGTTATAAAATGAAAAGTTATGGACAGATTTTAATTATTTTTCAGTGTATACAGTTGAGTATGTTAGCTTTAAACTGGCCAAGTAAATTTTTGTTCTAAACAGTGCATAGTGCAGGGTTCACACTAAAATTTTTTGCCCAATTCATAAAAATGGATGATGGAGTGAATTGGGCCACCATTGTTATTCTTATTTTATGTTGCCTACTATTATTGACATTTTTATTACGTATAGCTAATTTAAATATAATAAACAGTTACTTATATTAAGTAAAAATTGGAATAATAAATGAAATTTATATGAAAAATATGAATTCGAAAAAGTATCAAAATTTGTCCTACGAATGGGGTGAATTGGGCCACCACATTTTTATTCTTATTTTATTTATCATTATTGAAATTTTAATTACTTTTACTAATTTTAATATAATAAACAATTACTATATTAAGTAAAAATTAAAATATAAAATTGAATTTATACATAAAAGAGGAATTTAAAAAGATGGCCCAATTCACCCCACAATGGTGGTCCGATTCACCCCTTCAAGGTGAGTCTAAATGAGCTTTATTTAAACATTAATAAAACTATGATTATTAGAATTACATTATTATTTTTTTGTGTGCTTATGACCTATAGGGCCTTGATTTACAGAAAAAAAATATTCCTAAAAGTGTATTAGGGGAAAGTGGGAGACGAAGTTATACCTAAAGTGGCCCACGTCACCCCGCCCGGATCAAAGCTGGGATATACAGGCGTTAGGCATAAGCAGCAGCAGAGCAGCAGCAGTATGAGCAGCTGGCGTTGTTATATATATATATATATATATATATATATATATATATATAGTAGTATATATATATATATATATATATAGCCAGTCTTCAGATTAGGTGCCCCCTGAAAAAAAACACTATACCTACATAAAACTGAATACATTTTTAAATTCAGCGTACATTGTACGCAAGAACAAAACGTAATTTTAATACGAATGTAAATCTTAATAAATAACCCAAAAAATAGATAATAATCGTACGTTTCCAAACAATTTAAACATGATACCATAAAATAAAAGTTTTCTTTACATCTTTCGTTAGGGAAACTTTAATGACAAAATTAAAATATACTATGGTTTATTTCCTCGCCTCTGGCCCATCTAGCTCATAGAGCTTGTACTGCACAGCCCACAGTAGGCTTAAATGCACATATTTGTTACCATATTTTTAAATGCATCTTATTTATTTTCTTCTTTCCAGCTGCACAGTGCAGGCAAACAGTTTTACACATCATACCTTGTACAGGGTCAACCAATTGAGTGTTTGATATATACATATACATATGCATATATATATATGAGCATATATATGTTATATACATATATATATATACATATTATTATTATATTAAGTTAGAGTTGCATACATAATGTTACAGTTACATATATATATCAAATGAGGTGGGCGTTCACGCTCGTCGCCAAATTGATATTTGCATTTATTACTAAATGTTGTAGCCAAAGGCGCCTACCCTGCACTGACCGTCGCTTGTGGTCAGTGAATGCCGCTATATTACGCTGTCTTTTTTTTTACTATTTACTTTTTATAAACACGCCGCTTCAGACAGATACAGTTGTTAACCAGCTCTTAGCACTCGTTATAACGCCACAAATTTAGGTTACGCTTGGGAATAAAAATAAAAATGTAATGGCTGATGTTTGTCGATTTGAAGAAATTACCTATAGCAGCCAGCACATTGATCACATGCCGCAAATCTTGCTTGTATTTTTCGTTATATTTTCTGTAATGTAGGCCTGTTGCATTTTGCTTCAAATGCTGTAATATAACGAACGTACTTATATTTACTAGCTGTTAGTAGTGCAAAATGAAAACGTCATCGATCGATAATATTAGTTTCATTTTGCGGTTGTACGTGGAAGCAACATTTTTCATTAAACATCGTATTTAATAGATCGATTTTACATTGCGGGTCATTTATTCGCTTTATTATGCGTATATATGCGGTAATAACGCACAGCAAATGACGTTAAAATACAGTGGTAATAATATTTAGTAATTACTAAACGTGAGAAGTTGTGTAAAGAAGCTATTATCATATATCATCATATATTTGCAGCTTATATCATATTGTTGAAAATATTTTACACACCTCATTTTTGCCAGATTATCAAATACCGTCGGGGCCTCGATTTAGCTCGTATTGTGTCGTCGGGCAGATGAATGCCGGTTATGTAAACATCGAAAAGTCTGAACAAAGCATATGTATATTATATATATATATATATATATATATAAGTTATATATATATTATTATTATTATTACATATAGTTATTGTTATATATATATATATATTATATAATATATAATATATATAGCATATAGCGAGCATAGTAATTCATAATAAACTAGGAGTTACCTGGTTAATGGACCCAATGATGACCGATCAGGGCCACGATTATCAATCATCCCACATGGTTGTTACATACATATATATATATACAAGGCTGTTGCTGGTTGGCTGCTGTTACATATTATTGTTGTTGGCTGTTATGCCATATTATATATAGTTATATACAGCGCTATTGGCGCTGTTATTGCTACAGCATATATATTAGCATACATTGTAGTACAGAAACCGTTAAATCTCAGTGAGCAGGGAGGTTTCGCATCGAAAGGATTTTCGACCTCAGGTCGCAGTCTGCCTTCGTTCAGTACATGAAGATCTTCATCTCTCTCTTTCTATCGTTCATCATTCTCCAACAGACCTAGTGAGTTAGTAGTCTTTTTAGTAGCCACCAAAGCGCCTAAATATATAATTTTGAACACTGGCTGCCTCTGCCAGTCTCAACCGTCATCTGCTCAGCCCCAGTACGAAGGCCGCAGGGCGAGTAGATAAACTACAAAGAAGACGTTCAGTACCACTCACACTATTATTATTTTATTATTTATTATTATTATTATTATTTATTAAAGTATTACTATAAATTTCTGTTACACACACACACACACCTACACACAAGCAAACATAAAAATAATAATAGTGTGGGAAACCACTACCGATTTTAATCTTCTTCTAAAAGGGATGGGAGGGTATTTTTTCATTCTTTTTATCTATACTGCCCTGTGAGCGCCTTCCATTTCATTAATATCTGAACTCTGGGTTGTAGACAAGATATTTGATTAGTTAGGGATAACCTGTGACTAGCAAGAGTTTCTCTAAATGTTAGTGATGATTTAAGGATTTGCAATTGATACCGTTAAGCAAAAATGCAAGAATATTAAGATATAATTTAAAACCTTTGAAGCAAAATGAATTTCTTAAGATTCATGGAAACTGCAAAAAAAATTCTACTCACTTCCTCAATAATGGAATCTTCTTCCTGAGCTATTGGAGGAATGATAGGTATTATGCCTAAAGAAGTTATAGAAGTGTCTGTCATTTTCTTGATGCAGCACGAAGGAAAGCAGATCTTAATTTGTCGTTAAGAGTTTCACATTTCACAAGTCAAAGAATCTTGCCTTCGATTTAAAACAGCCTCCGTTCAAACCTCCTACTTTCACTATTAAGGATTTAACAGTTTCACATATCACCCTTACGAAATATGTTATATATATATATATATATATATATATATATAAAGAAGTATATATATATATATATATATTATTATATATATATATATGTTATATATATATATATATAGCATATATATATATATATATATATATATATATTAGGATACGAATATCCGGCAACTATCCGGTATCCGGCCTATCCAAGTTTTTGAATATCGGGTATCCGGTCGGATATCACTGTTGTCCGGCCGGATAACCGATACTACTTCCCCTAGCAGGTTCTCTCCCTCGTTTGGGGAAATATTCCAAATAATAAAAAAATTATATACCGTATATATATATATATTATATATATATATATATATATATATATATATATATATATATATATATATATATATATATATATATATTTATTTAAATTATTAACATTTATATATTTATATATACTTGTTTAGACTCGATGTTCTCGATTTGAGTACCAATGTTATATTATTTTATTCATCAATTATGTTGACTGTACATAATACAATTTATCTGAAATTTGGTGGTGACACGTTTCATAAATTATGGTAAAAATGGGGTAATATTAAAATATTATAATAATATATTATAAAAATATTAAAATATATGGTAAAAAATATGATATTTATAATGGAATTAAGCTACCAAGACACATGTTAATGCAATTTTTACCACCACAATTTTATTCTCACGTTTAAGTATTGTAATTACTAAATAGTAATTACCACTGCTTATTTTAACGTGTTTAAGCATTGTATTATTTACCACTATATATACGCATATTCTCAGAAATTTATAATAAAAAAAAAAACACTGGAATCTATTCTCAAAATGTTACCCGCCTTCAGTGATAAAATATAAAAATCAGAGCAAATGTCAGGGCACAAAACTTGATAAAATGCAATGTTGGAAATAAATATACGTATGCTATTAAGGAAAAATGGTGCTACGAATAAATGGTCAATATCGATTATAACTTTATAAGACAATCGAGAACTAAATATTATCGATATTGAGAATCGGTCGATTAAAGGCGTTTTCGATTTTGCACTTTTGCTAACGAAATTTAGTAAAATGCTAAAGTTGCGTTCGTTTATGTCAATTTTAGCACAAATTTAGTAAAATGCTAACCAAACATTAGGAATTTCCTAAATTCTGTAAGGTTGCTCTTTCCCGTGCTTACCGAATTTTAAGAAAATGCTAACGAAAAAATGTAAACAAATAAGATTGCGGCGTAGTAGTTCGTTGATTTGATGAATGTTTCATTTATGAAATTAGCTATAAATCTAATTTCTTCCAAATCGATAAACTCCATCACAATAGTTGATCAATTATTTGTAATAAAAACCATTTGTTATTTTTTTTTATTTTTTTTTATTCCAAAACCACGTGCTCCATTAGAACAGCTGATCAAAAATTTTGTAAACAATCGGTCGATTATGCCCGAAATTCGTGCTAAAACTGGATTAGCATTTCTTATCCAGCTTTAGCACAAATGCAAAAATGAAAGCGGCTTTATAGTAACACTCAATATCATTTATAATATTTATAAAAATAAATAAATAAAAAAAAAAAAAGATTTTTCGGTGTTGCTGTCAGACGTACAAAGATGGCCAACGTGTAAAAATTTGTGGACTATAAGGTTTGGCATTCCACTGAAGCTCCACAAATATTTTTTGGTAGTCCTCTAATTGCGGAATGATATAGGCATTCCGCTAACTGCAATTCCACAACATTTTTCAAATTATCGCAATCGCAATTCCTCAATTTATTTTGGTATTCCGCAATTGCGGAATTGTGGAACGCCCACCTCTGATTGATATATATATATATATATATATATATATATATATATATATATATATATATATATATAGCGTTTTTTAAATATATATATATATATATATATATATATATATATATATATATATATATATAACAGCCTCCAGATTAGTTTTGCGGACTGACGACTATGATAGCTACGTAAAAACTGAACACATTTTTGAAATCAGAGCACATTGTAATGGAGGAAAATGAAGAAGAAATAAATAAGAAATTTAGTTCTTTAATCACAATAGGTTTCATGTACGATACCTCTACCTACCTCTGCGTCTCAAGTCATGAGTCCCCCAATTTTTTCTTTTCAATGTTAATGCGAACATATACACACACAAACTCTATGATAGATAGATGTCTTCTAGAGGCGAAATTAAATTTTTTTTTCAGAAACGACCTAACCTATATGCAATTATAATTTTTAATTTTTGTCATTATTTTTAAAAGTTTCCCCAAATGAAATGAAAGCGTTTCACGATAAATGCGAAACGGTTAAAACACCCAAACTGAACTGAACGAAGTACAATG
>JABUQX010060150.1:22500-29006 GCA_015478945.1 Trachelipus rathkii | reverse complement strand
CGAGGCAGCAAGGCAGAGCTGATCGATATATAATTATAATATATATATACATATTATATATCATATATATATATTATATAATATATATAATATATATATAATATATGAATATTAAAATTAATATATATATTAGCTTAACGAACAATCATTCCAGAAAAATTCACATGACCATTTATTAAGCAACTATCAATCTCATAATATCCGTAACCTACCCTCTTTACTTCGTTTATCGAAAAGCCCTTATGTATTTCATTAGATTACAACCCAAATAAACCTTAAAGCAGTTTAACCATCACATTTACGCCAAAATTGGAAGTAGATGTTACTAATAGGCCTATTCATTTGTTTAATTGACAATAGAGACTCTGCACGTTCATTAATAGATTAAAGTTTGAAAAGCATCGTCTTTTCCATTTTAATCATGAAAGATCTTACCATCTACTCCATTAATCAGTGCTGTAAGATGTTACAAAGACTATAATTCTTACTGATATTAATTGCCTTGGACACAATACCACTTACAAACCTGCAAGCTAATAATCACACAAAACTTAAAATGACTTCCAATATCAGCCATCAAATACAGCGACTACGATTTCCGATACAAAAAATTCACACAGAAGAAACACTGACGCAACACAAGCCACATATTTACGATACATACGTTATCGGGACACAAGATCGTACTGACGACACGAAAACGATAATTACACACATAGTCACACTCAGTACACACCTCGTTATTTTATCAATTTAATAAATAGGGGTTCAAGGACACAAGACCTCCGAGTTTTCCGCCACACACTACCCCCAAATCTCAGCACGCCACGCACCAAATAACCCAAACAATTATACAAACGTCTGACCGCCGACCACTCGCAACACAACACACATCCCCTATGCACCGCCAATTAAACGAACTCTCCCGATCCCCGGCCCAATACCTGGCTCGTGGTAAACTATCTACACTTCTTAACCATTCAGCAGATCACACCGAAGTCAGGCCAGCACCCACCAAAAACATACAGCAGCAGAACCTTCAAATCCATAACACCATCAGCAATTCGACAATTACGCACCCTTCATACAATATCACAGCCTATTAATTATTGTGTCTGCGTATCTCTTCTTTTAATTACTTATCGCATCGCAAAATAATAACCGCTATGGCCATTTTCTGTTGAACACACCCCACCACACGCGACCTTTTCATCATACCCAAATTCATTCACGAACCTAAACATTTCAAGACCTTACACTTTACTACCTGTAAATTTCAATTTACACAGCCATTAATTTCAAGCGAACGAACAGATGTACCAAATATCACGAGTAGCGCAGCGCTACGCCTCTACCACCACGCAGCACTCAGCCCTAATATAATAACGCCACACACCTGAATACTATCTACAGATATATATACACGTAATTCCAACTTACCACGCTCAGCATCACCCTAATCCACATATCATCACCCGTAACCTCATCATCACTTATACCATAGTACATAATCGAAACTACCACACCAATCCATCATGCAGCTCATCACTAAGCTACCTCACATCATCCTATACCTACTATCACCCATAACTCTACAACCCATCAAGCTAACTCACCTAGATATACACTAATCCGCACCTAATAGAATCAAAAAGGCACTACTAATACAATAACTTCATCGTATAATAAATCACCACCAAACCATATACACTCATTAACTGCATATCAGCTCAATATACCTCATACATATTAATATCATATATGACCTATAATCACTAATATAACTAATATAATAGCTAATATAATAATAATATATGAATCATACATATACATAAATAAATCACGTATACCTTACTATACTTACACTGTAATAATACAATATAGTAATATATACAAATAATAATAATAACTATACGTACTAGCTACATACTAATATCACTATAACTTCATAATGAATAATATACACTACCAATATATCATATAAATACAATAAAAATTATAATCAAATATATAATATAAATATAAATTAACTTAAAATAAATATATATAGTAAAACCGGCACCCGCACCAGACCGTCTAACCTCATAACTTACTTAATAACCCGACCAGGGAAAGTAGTATAATAGACTTGGATTGATGCAAGCATAAACTGCTCGACTCCTTACTCCTACGACCTTCACGCGCCTAGTGTAGACTAAGGTATTGAATAAAAAAATAACCCCTCATCACAGTAATTTCACACCATACCTGCCTTGGAGTTTGAACCTGACGGGCCCCAATCAGCCCGACATTACGCCGTATGTGTCACTTTAAGACTCCACTAGAATCACGATGGACCTAAACACAGCAAGAACGGGGTCAATCATTTTTATCAAAATACCATAAATCCACACATGCAAAGTGAGGATGTACTAGTTAGGCAGGAAGCAGAAGCTTATCTTCATCAAATACACATGTATATTCCCCGGGTTTCAAATAACCGCTATTTTCACCTCCTGAACTATCAGCGAAGCTTCAGCTCACTGTTTGCAACCCTACGCCGCACAGCTGTGGAAGCGGTGCGACAAGAGAACGCCGTGGTCCGGATTCCTAGTTTGAGCTGGAGTACCGAGAGTACCTGATCTCAACTACCACACGGAACATTTTTCCGTCGCCGGATTAATCTTGTCTTTTAGTCCATTCGTGACGATTAGTAGCTACCAAACCACTCAATACGCGCCAATTCATCTCGCTCAAGAGACCCAGGTCACGCAATCAGCCCAGCAGAGTGACAATTTACCTTAAGGAGGGGTTAATTCTTCATCGCAACCCAATTCCCCTAACCACTCCACACTGCGGTGCGTACGGCCGATAGAAGGCATGAGCAGGTTATCATTAAAAGCTACTACGAATCATAACGCTCAGATTGTGAACCTAAAGAGCAACTCGGCCAAGCCAACAAGTCGAGGATACCTAGAGTTCGCAACTCGAGCGTACAGCCACCCACACGTGCGGAGAGAATGTTGAGCTCTATCTCTCCCTCTGGGCTTAGCTCTCGTCCTGCCTCGGGAACGGCTAATGCAAGCTACACCCCCCTCACTCATTTCTTTAAAGGCCAAGACCTCAGTGCAGGCGAGGTTCATCTATCTGCATACCATTACCTATAAATATTAACTATGTTACCAATCCTAATCATCATCATAATCATACTCATAATCATAATCATTACCCTATGCAGCGCTATAATCATTATATATAATAATACATACTATAACTAACTATACACCGTAATACACTACTAAAGTTTCATAAAGTATAAATCATTAATAACTAGACAGTACTATCCTATACCTGATACATATCAACTTAAATAACAATATAACATACATATTACACCTATAGAATACAGATATATACTAATATACGTAATTACACTATATAGCTAACTATCAAATAATAATACTCATATGTAGTAAATGATATATACTCACTATAGTTATCAGATAAGTTTCCTAATGTGCTCTCAGATTTAACTTTAATCAATACAAGTAGTACCAACTATCCCTATACACTATACATATAGATAACTATATATATATTACTACATATAATCATGATCCTACGTAATACTATTACTAATACACTATTACCCCTAACACGACATCTATGAATATCTCACCCCACACCGCACCACCCATCACTAATTATATAACTATATATAGTAACTCAAATATAACTATCATAGATCTACTATATAATTATATACGTAACTATACTCACGCAAAGTAATATAAGTCAATAAGTACCTACTAATAAGCCTACTACATATAATATGAATGACTATTAATCCATATAATATATACTCATATACAATATATCCGTCAAGCCGTCCGCTTTGGTGAAACCACAAGAACATACTCATATTTTTGTTCCATAACAACCACACTAAAAAATCCATTGATTTTATGGTTTTATATGGTATTTTCTATGCATCTACCAATCTCCACTCCCTAAAATAAATAAACAAATTAGCCTTCATACATAAATAAACACAATAGTCTCTCCCTCTCTCCCTATGGCGAATTAACTCGAATCAGATATTTTATCTTCAAAAATTTTAAAAATATTTACATATTAACCTTTACACGCATACCCACATTTAACTTCAAATCATTTGAATATTATTTTTCTTCCAAATTTAAATAAATCTGCTGCACCTTTAATACCAAGAATCGATATGTCCCATTAATCAGCCCCTAAAGAACAAGATTATTTTTACTCATTGACCACGCTATACTAAAATATTTATCAGTATATAATATATATAATAACCTAATACTACACTATAGAAACTATTGAATATAATAAATTAAAAAATCAATAGAATAACGTTAAGAATATATATATTATCAAATACCCATATTAGATACACTACTACTATCTACTCATACATATATTAATGATAGTACCATACTATCATATATAGGTATACTATTATATCGGCATATATACTACTATAAGCTTATATACTACTGTACTAAATAGATACTACCATACATAAATATATAATATATCACCCTAGAACTACCCTATAACATGAATATACGGTAATATATAACAACATACTAATACTAACTAGATAGTATCAGTAATAATCAACTTATAACTATATATATATACATCATAACCATTCTTAGTTATCGATAATATCACATATATATATATAATATGACCATACATAACACTCATAATAACATATATATATGATACTATATATAATACCATAATATAGAATCAAATGCTATATAAGATTACGATGATAATATAAATATATTATGATATATATAGCTATATAATATACTACGTATATATATAGACTAATATTAGCATAGTACTATATATAGTGTGTCGTGCTGATGGTATGTGTGCCTAGTTGTAATGTGTTGATGTGCTGTAATAAATGTGTGTGTTGCCTGCTCGTCATCCAAGTGCACGGCACACAACTGGCCCAAACAAAGGCTATATACAACTTCCACGGCGATGCTTCTCTGCGCCAAAAAAACAAACACATATAAAAAAACCAGTAACGACCCAAGTACCCAAGCCACTAGATCGATGCTCACATGCAGGCCGCATCGCTTTAGACAAATTGCTGTGCCCAACTCACAAACAATTAACGTTGAAGACGCGTACTAAGCAGATTACACCGCATGAAAAATTCTTGCTATCCCACAGTCCTCCATTACCAGTGGTCGACTAACCAGTACAATGTGAAGATATGAAGCCCATAGCCACACTCAGTTCCAAGTCATGGCTCTGAAGCAGCACACTGCCTGATGCGACGACGTAAATGGAAATCAAACATGAGACTGCGAAATAGTGTCGCATTAGCTCGAACTCAAAGATGAAGGTACCAACGACTGGAACAATTCACGAACGAGCCCCCATACAATAGTGGCAAAGTCCTATAACCAGAAGGCACAGTTGCAAGTAAAAGGAGAGCTGCTTTAACCAGTTCACACCGCGCTTAGAAAGTGTACTCTGGCGACAAAAGTTAGCTTCAAGACAGATACGCCTCAGCAGGAGCAGCAGAGTTAAAGTCAACCAAACCTAACTAACCACGCTGTTTTGATTGGAGCACGCCAAGCATCCATATGTTGGAACACCGTATATATATATATATACTATAACCCTCACTTACGGGCAAAACCCTATTCACTACGAAGGACTTCAAAAAAGTTTCAAAAAACTCATCAAAGCACAGCCTTAAATCAAACTCCTGTGCTTGTAGACTGTAGGGGAAATCTTCAAAGTAAGGAGTATTATGTACAAAAAGAGAAATAGATTGTTTCAAAGAATTCCTCACAACAGTTAAGGAATGCCAGAAGTTATGCCTGAACGAAGTAAATAATGAAAGCAAGGAAAGAGAAATTGGTAAAGTGGAAGGATAATATGTTAAATCTGTGTTAGAGTCTATGTATGGTTCGACAACGCACGGTGAGATGGGTGGAGAGTTCATTTTGGTGCAGTGCGGTGCCGTGTGGCACACAATTACAACACAACACTGAAGAATTCAAATTTTTGAGAGGTTAAAAAGCAAATTCAGATTGGGAATTATAAAGATATGAAGGTAATATATTTAAGGTAAGTGAATGACTGACGGCGAGAAACGTGGTTGGAATAACTATGAAGAAATATTGTCTGTAAATGGGAAGTACCGGATGAAACTTTTATTATTATTATTATTATTATTATTATTATTATTATTATTATTATTATTATTATTATTATTATTATTATTATTATTATTATTATTATTATTATTATTATTATTATTATTATTATTACACATTTTAAGAATAATAAGTAAAATAGATAAGTAATAATAATAATAATAATAATAATAATAATAATTATTATTATTATTATTATTATTATTATTTTAGAAATAACAAATCAGCATTTGTCTTAATATAATTTTTGCAAGACTTTTCTAATTTCTAAAACCTTTCCTGGTTTTAATTTTT